>JASDQU010502277.1:0-17851 GCA_032191745.1 Picea mariana | reverse complement strand
TTCATTTAAATGATCTGCAACAAACCCACCTTCTGACATCTTCATATTAAATAATCTCTTCATTAGAAATACCTTATTCGACGCTGAGGGTTTTTCATACAATTTGGCCAACGCGTCCATTAAACCCTTCGTTGTCTTTTCTTTTGAAATATTGAAATCCACTGACGCTGTCAGGCTCAGCCGTATCATTCCTAGAGCCTTTCTATCAAGAATCTCCCATTCTTCGTCCTTCATGGCCGCCGGCTTCTTTGCTACTCCACTCAATGGTAGGAATAGATCCTTCTAATATAAATAGTCTTCCATATACATCTTCCATAACTGGTAGTTTTGGCCGTTAAATTTCTCGACCCTAAACTTTCCATCTTCCGACATTTCTCCCACTCAAACCAGGAACCCTCTTTTCCTGTGAGTTACCTTATGCTCTGATACCAGTTGTTAGAAAAATAGGATCGCGGAGCAATAAAATAAAACAAATGCAGAAACAAAACACAAAAGACAAAAAATACAAGAGAGACACATATTTACGTGGTTCACCCAGTGTGGGCTACGTCCACCAGAGAAATTTCCAGGTCCTTCCTTTAATATTATCCAGCAAATGAAGGGATACAACCTACAGCAAAACCCGCTGTAACTTCCTCTTCTTTTTCTCACAATCTCCTCTCTCAGAATACAATATTCACCACCATACATAGCCACAATACATTTCCCTCATAAAAGAGGGTTTCCTTCTAGGGAAAAAAACCCTAACATAATCTCTACCGTTAGATTTGCGACCTTATAATGAACGGTCCAGATTTACAATGAAATTACAATATACTTTTACAAGGCAATTTTTTCTTTGGGGGCTTCACCCCTGAACCCTCGCTGGGGGCCCGCTTGCCCCCAGACCCCCCAGAGGGGGTACCCCCCCTCTACACTCCCCCGCGTGGAATAGTGTACATACTTCTGGGGTGTAAATACTTTATGGGGTATAAACACGACTGATAGAAAGGACCTCTGAATCAGGAAGATAATCAGGCTCCACAACCAACACGTACCCTTTCTTATGTTGTGAGAGGTTCCCATGGTACAACACGTATCTGTTATATGTGGATAATTTGGAGAGGGCCTGAGGAAAAAATCTTGATCGATATGGGCTTATGAGATGAACTACCAACAATGCATAAGATTGGCTGATGAGTAGAATGAATGCAGAACATCCATAATTTATAACTGAGCGTGCAGTGGGTGGAAATGTGTCAGGGAACATTGAATTCATCGAAACTAGATGTTTTGAAGAAAACTGAAGATTTTTTGTGGCACATCCGCACAACAAGTACGTTTCGAGGCATGTGAGGTACAACCGTTAAGAGTTGTAGGGCATATGTGATATGAGAATCGTGATTTCTTATCTTTCAATCTTTCATGATGATTTGATAATGGTTGATGCACTTACCGACGTGACTTCTATTTAGAAAATTGGCCTCAACCTGAATCCCATAATGACTTCCCTTATGATAGGACTCGACTCATTTGGAACATACTCGTACTTTTAACACATGTTTGACTCTAACATCCTTTCCCGAATCCAAGGGCCAACCGGCCATTGGCATGACTTCAAATCTTATGATTATTCCGTACTTGATATTTCATGTTGTGGCACAAGGACATAAATCAACTGAGACTCACCCTGAAAAAATAAAAATGACGACACTACAGGAGCGAAGAAAGAAATTCAAAAGCTGTAGAGATCCCATAAGTATCAAATAAATAGGTTTAGCTAGCTTCACAGGTATGTACCAGTCTGGATTTTTCGTGCTTACATTTTAACACATATTTGACCCAACATTTCTCTATACGTGGTCTCTAAAGGAGTTTACATTTTGATTTCAGTAAATATACCTCCAAGTGGTCGGAAAATATGGCACGGGAATCTCATCGGGAGGTTCAGAAAAGTGGGTCGAGTGCGAGAGAAACAAGGTCAAAATCAACAAGGCAATGAAGGATATTGGACTCCCTGAGCTCGGAGTGCCCGAAGAATTCATCGACTTGTGTAAAATAATCAAATCACATACCAATAAATATTCATCATAGGCTGAAGAGATAGAAAAGGTGACAGACATAAGAGGGCTAGGTTAGGTGAGATGGTTTATGGAACACCCGATCAGAGCTCGGGTTGCGCTGTAATAGTTAAGTGCCAGTTTGGTGAAGTATCAGGCATATGCGATAGAGATAAGAGAGATTTACATGGCCTCGATGGAACAACACAAGTTCTCATATGCCAACACTTGCGAGGATTTGTTCATCATATGGTCAGAGTATGAGAAGAGTCAGCCTTTTAAGTGATATCTTGAGATGATTGTTAAAAAAATTGTTAGAAGAGAACTCCACATGGAAAATTTTGTTTTTCTTATTTGCACTTTAGCCGTTATTTTTAGTTAATTTTATGTTATAAATAAGAGCATCGACTGATTAGTTAGAGGTCGATGGTTGTTGCAAGAAACTCTCATTTCTAATTTTGTTAATAACTATTCCCGAGCTACCTTTAATTGAGAATTCCTTCTTGACCAAAGACAAGTTTATGTTTTCATCAAATGCATGTATTATTGGACGTGGAGAAGAATTATTTCCTATATTGTCTCATGAATGGATGTTGTAACGAGTAAGAGCTATTAAATCTATTGTTAGGTTATCTGATGCAATGTTTTACAGTTCTTTTATTTAATGATGAAGATGAATCGTTGTGTTATTATGTGATGGATGATTAGAGTTAAGTGAATTATTTTACTTGCCATTATTTATCGCATATGTGTTTTTATTTATGATGATTTTTATCTCAGTCAGTTATTGGATACTCATATGGTTAACGTATTAGTACTAGACTTGTGGTATAGAATTGTTGTTTTCATGCTTGAGTAGTGGGTTATCCCAAGCTCAGCCTCTTCTCAAGTAGTTAAACCTATTCTTGTTTTGTTGCCTAGTTGGTTTATACTGGCTCCCATCTTATATCGGTCCCACCTAAGAGAAAATAAAAAAAATAGAAAGTCCAAACTGAAGGAGAGGCCTTCACAAGAAAACATAAAGCCCATTGATTAATTGGTCGGATCGCAATATCTAGAGAACCATTCCACTATTAAACACTACAGAGTCTAATTGGGCCTCAGTGGCGAGTTTGGTTCCTATTGTTGAACTAAAGGGATTTAGGACCCATCAACAGAATTGGCGCTAGAAGGAGGGCCTGAAGGATGAATGGATGAATACATATTTCATGTAATATTTCAGACAACCTGTAGATTCAAAACATCCCACATGCATGGCTAGTCATTCCCAAGACAACCCACACACACTGAGTACTCCTAAAACGAGTGAATCACCCTAGCCCGAGGAATAATGCTTGTTCCCTGATATACCTTACGCTCTCCCTCATGAGGAATTAAATCAATTTAGAAGAATCACAAGAGAATATGCTCGACAGATCAATGTGTTTTCCTTATCTTTGATAATTCCTTGAAGAAAAAAGATAAGTAGACCAGTGGTTGACACCCTTGAACAGGTTTTTTTACACACAGTAGAAGACCTAATATATTTTTCAATCACTGAAATCGAACACCCTCTAAATCTAATCCCCGAAACGCCAGCTGATGATGACTCTGAGCTAGACGATTTTTTGTAAGAGGAGCAGGGATGATTTTAGGGGCCAAATTTCGCTCATGGGCTAATTTTCCTTGGTTTTTCCCAAAAAAAGATTCGTTATTCTAAAAATGATTCACCCAAATTCTAAAGGAAAAAATTATTTTACCTTAAAAATCGCCAAAATTTTATATAAACTATATAAAATCCTTAGAAATTTGAATATTTTTACAAAAATATTGCCAAACATTTATAGTTGGCATATGAAGGATTAGTAATATTCGCCAAGGTTTCTACATTTTAAAATAAATTTCCATCTTTAAAATCATCCCTGAAGAGGAGGATTTTAACTCAGGATTTGAAGATGTGGAAGACAACAACGACCATGATGAAGAAAGGGGAAACCCACCTAAGGACAACCACCCTTGGTTTTACAAAGACGCTTTGGCCATCCTAGGATGAGTATATAATCTTCCTTGACATCCAAAGAAATTACTCTTGAATTTCGACCCCGAAACCTCAGAATTACCTGAAGATCATATCAAGAAATTCATACTAGCGAACAGACTTATGAATGCCCAACATGAATACATAGTATGCAGTATATTCCCAAATACATTTGAGAATTAGGCTTCCACATGGTATTTTAATCTGCTTGTAGGATCTATAACTAGGTGGACGAAGTTCCAGAAGGATTTTTTAGATAAATTTGTAGAGGAGACTACTACGAGAGCTCTGAGGGATAAGTTTTTCATTTCCACCATGAGTTCAAAAAAAAGGGTCAAAGATTTTAATAAAATATTCACCACCATCTTAAACAAATTCCATCCTAAATTTGAACCTACTCAGTAGTTGCAAATCGAGGTATATGCTAATGCCCTCCCAGCTTCTATTTCCATGTTTGTGAAGAGGGTTGCCAAATGAACCCTAGCTGAGAATTTTGAGGAAGCCAAAGTGATTGAATTCCAAATGAAAGTATGCAAAGAGAGTCATATCTCTTTAGTCAAGAAAGAAACTCAACCCCTTCCTCGGAGAGGGTTATTGCTCACCAGACCCCCAGGGAAACAAGTAGAACAAGCTCCTGAAAAGGGAAGTGGGGACATAGAGGGCCTATAATGCATGGTTAAGAAATTATCCAATGATAACATAGACATGAAAAGAAGTGATGGGGAGGGAAACCAAGGTCAAAATCCCTATAAGCCTTTCTTTAAAAGGAACCCACTGTTCAAATAAATTGAACCTCCCCCAACTAACTTAAATATCGATTTGGGAAATGTAGAATTTGATTCTTTATATACTTATCACCAAGAAAATCACTCTGAAAGAGACTGCCCTCAATGGATGCATGCCATGAATTTGATGGCCGATCAGTTTCTAGACCATCTCTCCCTGACCAAAAAACCAAGCGGTTCAGTTATGAATGTTGTTGATCAGGAAGAAATTGATTCACCAAAGGATACAACCATGTTGATATGGGATCCTGACCTAATCATGCCTTCCA
Organism: Picea mariana; assembly: GCA_032191745.1. Classification (NCBI taxonomy): domain Eukaryota; kingdom Viridiplantae; phylum Streptophyta; class Pinopsida; order Pinales; family Pinaceae; genus Picea; species Picea mariana. The sequence continues at coordinate 12,741 of JASDQU010502277.1, read as the reverse complement.
ATGACTTATTTGAGTCTCAAGAACCACCCGTAGAGGTCTCGATGGTGCAAATGCAAAGTAAAGGGCAACCCGGATTAAAGGACCTTACCACTACTCCAACCTCGGGAGGAAGATCGACTCCTGATCACACGAAAGCATCTTTTTCTCCCCATAAGAACCCTACAAGCATCCATACCCGAGAATCGCCCAAGCTAGATTACAACGTAGTTGAATATTTGAAGAAGTTTAAGGCTAACATTTCAGTCATAGACATATGTAGAATCCCTCAACAAAAGAACTTCCTTCTACAATATTTGAAATCAGTATAAAACCCTACGACAAGCAATAGTTAGGAAATAAATTTAACTCCCACAAATCTAGTGAATAAATCAGCAGTAAATGCCTGCTCGGAAGATAAGAAGGGAAAACCTTTTGTCCCACCGTTCCTTTTAACGTTTAAATTTTTCAACAAAAACCTTCACAATTGTTTGGTCAATTCAGGAGCATCTTCCAATGTTATGCCCTTGTCTATTTGAAAACATTAAACGTTGTTCCTCTGAAAAGTGACAAACATGTGATACAACTAGACAAAACAGAGGTGAAAGTAATCGGAGAACCCAATGATGTAATGATCACGATAACGACACATCCTAAATTTGTGCAAGTCATTGACATCATTGTAGTAGATATCCCAGAAGCTTATGGGTTATTATTGAGCCAAGATTGGTCTGAAAATTTAAACAGATACTTTATTGTAGATTGGGATAAACTTTGGTTTCCATTAAAAGGGCACAAAAATATGATCAAAATTGATAGGGAAAGATATTTGAAACATACTGTCACTGATCTAGAAACCTTGAACAAACCCTCGTCGATGGATTTCCCTATGTTAGGAAATTATTCCTATGATTCCTACTTCAAGAACTTCTCCCCCCTCTCATCTAATGTCCCTCTCACCCAGAACTCTGAAATGATTTTTCAAGAGGAGTTTCCAACGACGGAAGAGGAAACCCTCTTATGCCAAGAACCTACATTAGAAACCACAAAAATAGCAAGAGGAAAAGAGGAAAGTGATAGGAAATGGGAAGCTGATTCATGTTTCTCACAAGTTTGGAACCTATATTTTGATGGATCTAAATCTCAAGAAGGGTCAGGGGTAGGGTTTATTCTCATTAATCCGAGAGGCAAACGACATTTCTTGTCTTGTAGACTAGAATTCAAATGCACAAATAACACTGCCAGGTATGAAGCTCTAGTACAAGGGTTGAGGAAAGCCATAGACCTAAATGTCCAAGAATTGAATGTTTTTGGAGATTCTGAAATCATTGTTAGGAAGATAAGGAATACTATACATTTAAACTCTCCACACCTAAAGAATTACCAACAGGAAGTGCACAGGCTAATAGATTATTTCGAAGCTTTCAACATTACAACAATTCCCAGAGTGAAGAACATTTTTTCTGATTCTCTGGCCACTGCTTTCTCAAGGCTATCACCTCTAGAGGATTATGAAGCTTCTCAGTTCATTGAAGAAATTCTCTACAAACCCTTGGTACCTAAAAATATTTCTAATTGAAAGGTTTTTGAGGGGGATGAAAAGATCATAAAATTCTTAACTAATCAAGATAATTTTAAATATTTGTCCATTCACAATGAAGCATTTCAGGAACAGTTGATGGAAACCGACATTCATGTAAATCAGTCGATTGAAAAATCAAAGTCTCACATATACCGAAAGGGATATCCAACTTAGAAAATATTTTTTATCTAAAGGAATGATTTAAGGGATCTAAAAATGAGAAGACCGATAGTTCATGTCCCATGCATTAAACTATAAATCTCGGAACCCCAGAAAATCCAAAAAATGTAAACCTCGACAAGACGATATCCAAAGAGGAAAACAAGGCCTATCTCAAACTCTTCAGACAGTATCAAGATGTCTTTGCATGGTCCTAGTGAGATCTAAAAACTTATGATACCTATATCATTCAACACACTATCCCGTTAAAACCTAAAGTGAAACCTTTCCAATAGAATCTCAAAAAGTATCACCCTTCCCTAGAGCCTCTTATGTGTCAGGAGTTGAAAAATATGCTAGATGCCAAAATTATATTCCGTGTTAGACATTCTGCATGGGTAGCTAATTTAGTTCCTGTAAGGAAGAAGTCTGGGGAGATTCACTTATGCATAGATTTTAGGAACCTTAACAGAGCTTTAGAAAAGGACAACTACCTCATCTCACCAATGGAACAACTCTTACAGACCATGTCTGGCTCTAAGATTTTCTCTTTGCTGGATGGTTTCTCAAGTTACAACCAAGTTTTGGTTTTAGAGGAAGATCATTTAAAAACTACCTTCTGAGTGGGGAAATTTTTCTTATAAACGCATGCCCTTTGGGTTAATCAATGCAGGAGCGACTTTCCAGAGGGCCATGGACAAAAAATTTTGGGGACTAATCAACAAGTGTGTAGTATTTTACTTGGACGACGTGAGTGTGTATTCAAAGAGTAGAGAAGATCACATCCAACACTTAACCTAGATTTTCGAAAGGTGTAGGAAATACAGTATATCCTTAAACCATAAGAAAAATATTTTCAGCATTGAGGAAGTTAAGATGCTAGGCCACATTATGTCCTAGGAAGGCATTCGTATAGACCCAGAAAGGATTAAGGATATAAATCAACTTCCATTACCTCACAATAGGAAAGCTATGCAATCATTCTTCGAAAAAATCAACTTTGTGAGGAAATTCACCCTCGATTTCGCCGAAACTATCAAACCCTTACAAAATATGATTCGTAAAGATGCCAAATTCAAGTGGGATGATGAACAAAAGAAGGAATTCTATGACATTAAGAATTCTATATCTCAAGCCCCCGTGTTGTGAAATCCCGATTTCAATAAAGATTTCTTCCTCTATAATTTCACCTCCGATCAGTCGTTAGTCGTAGTTTTGACTCAGAATGATGATGACAACATCGAGGATCTAGTATTGTTCATGAGTACTAACCTCCAAGGATATGAACTGAATTATCATGCTATAGATAAACAAGCTTATGTGGTTTATAAGGCAGTAAAACATTTCAGATCTTACATCCTCAAGAATAACACCAAAGTAATCGTGCCTCACCCTGCAATCCTATCCCTATTTACTCAACATGATATGGGGGAAATAAGAGGAAATTGGATGACAGTAGTTCAAGAATTTGATCTAGATATAAAACCTGCTAAACTAGTTAAAGGAAAAGGATTATGCAAACTGGCAGTTGAGGCTCAAGACCAAGTAAATGAAGTCTTCGGATGGGAAAATGAAATGGCATTATGGTGTGGTGAAGCTTTGTACATTTCCCCAGGACAAGAATCTTGGTATAATAAATTGACTTATCTCCTACATCATGAGACTTGCCCAGAAGACCTAAACCCCAGGGAAAGGAGAGCCCTCAGGTTAAAATATACACAATATTTCCTCATAAATTTGGTACTCTTCTGATTTAATTATGATGGGGTACTTTTAAGATGCCTCGAATGTGAAGATGCAGATAAAGTTCTGAAGGATCTCCATGATGGTCTTGCAGGTGGAAATTTCGCAGGAGACATTGCCACTCACAAGATATGAAGAGCTCGTTATTATTGGCCCACTTTGTTCAAAGATTCTCACACATATGATAGAAACTGTAAAGTCTGTCAAATAAGAGCTGGGAGAGAAAAGAGGGTAGCAGTCCCACTCTAACCAGTGACCGTTTCTAGGTCGTTCGAGCAATGGGGGTTAGATATCATAGAAGAGGTTACACCAACCTCTTAAAAAAAAAACAAGTACATACTTATTGCTACGAATTAATTCACAAAATGGGCAGAGCCACCCCTTTGATTCATGTAAACAAGAAGGTGGTAATCCAATTCATAGAACAACAACTAATCACAAGGTTCAATGTCCCTTCTATTCTTATTTTTGATAATGCAACTTACTTTTCTTCCACCTTATTAACAAAGTTTGCCCTAGACAAAGGAATCATAATTAGATACTCTGAAAAATATTGTCCATATGGAAATGGAGTGGCAGAGTCAACTAATAAGAACCTAGTGAGGATATTGAAGAAAATGGTTGCAGACAACCAAAGGAATTGGCATAATCTACTCCATAATGCTTTATGGGTAGATAAAGTTACACCTAAGGAAGCTATAGGAAATTCCCCATACTTTTTAGTATATGGACATGAAGACATTCTCCCAAACGTACTATATCTCCCATCTTTTCAACTTGAGTAGGAGTCTAGAGGGCACCCCTCATCAACCTTACAACAAAGAATTGACACCCTGCTCATGTTAGAAGAAGAAAGGGAGAAAGATAAATAAAAATTCATATCCCACCAGCAGATAGTTAAAATATGGTTTGACAAGCATAAGGCTAAAGAAAATAATTTTGAAGTATGAGACTTAGTCCTGAAATGGGACAGAGAAAATGAGCCTAAAGGAAAAAATTCTAAGTTCCAGAATCTATGGCTCATACCTTTCCAGGTGGCCAAGAAGATTGGGGCAGGTACTTATCGGTTGCAGAATCTTAGGGGGGAACCTAACGCCCTCCCGGTAAATGGCCAAGCCCTAAAACAATACTTTCAATACAAAAAGTATATATATATATATATATATATATATTGTTTTGCATGCATACTCTCATAATTTGGTTTTTAGCTAGGTCTATTGCGAAACGCATCTTCTTTTGTTTTGTTTTGTTTGTTATTTTAGACTTCTTTGCTTTTGACGATTGTGTTTAGAAAGACAATGGTTAACCTCAAAACATACGACATAACAAACTCTCTTCCTAACTTGTCCCTCACGTACAAACACGAGAAGCCTTGGGGAACCTGAAATTGTTTCGAGGGGCTCTCTATCAAACCTGCACAGATGAAAAACCTTGGAGAAATGTTAGAAATGTCTGCCTAGTGGTTTGGTAAGAACTTAAGGGAAATAAGGAAAGTTGGAAAGGACTACATGCACCTCATAGACAGAGCTAGTAAGTTTCACTTTAACCATCTCATCTTGCAAAATAACAGACGTCATCCACTCCCACTCACTCAAGGAATTTTTCCAAAATAAAGGTTAACTATATCAAATGAGCACACAGTAGGGGTGGTTATGCAGCTATCTTCATTGGGGCTATGGATGCTCACTGGCAGCGGAGAAAGGTCTGTGACATCGGGGTGACTCCATTGGGGCTATGGATGCTCGTTGGCAGTGGAGAAACACTGTAGAAAATGAATGAAGATAACAAAGGGCCAAGTTCCTATGAATGCTTTGCTAGACTCTTGTCAAAAAAGAGCATGAGCCAAGGTCATAGGAAATGAAGGAGGAATAAAGGTTGAAAACCCCACAGGTAGACCCGGAAGCATCAACCGGAGAATTTCAAATGCAAGGGTAAAAGAGGCTCTGATGTTAAACCATTCAAGCTCTCCACTAGCTTTTGCATCAGCTGATCCCGAAGGAAGAACAAAGATTCTGCTTTTGCCTAGTAAGTCGCCATTTGTTGAGCACTCAACACACCCTAAAAATCCTATGTCAAATTTTACTTTTTGGGTACCACTTGATCTTTTTCACTGTCTAATTCAACTTCATTGTGAAAAATGTTGCCTTTGCTTATAATTTTTTGATTTTGATTTAAGTCTCTCAAATTTTGCTTGAACATGTGAAAACCCATAACTTAAAAGACTTAACATTTAAATAAGTAAAGAATTGATAGCCAAAAATGTAGTAAGAGGTGACTAGCTAAGAGGTTTGTTTCACTAAGCAACCCAAAACTACTTGCACTTAGATAGTCACCTCTTACTACATTACATTATTTCTTATTTATACTTTTACATTCCTTACAAAAACGCCTAATCATGGGTAAAACCATGGGACAACATCCCATAATCCATTACAAAGCCCTAAGAACCCCATGCTGGGTCCACAAAGCCCCCAAAAAAATTGATATCCTCGATCTCAACTCCGCTTGGGTGCTCTTTCCTTGATCAGTGCATCGAAGTCCCAAAAGTGGTCAATCCTGACCAATGTTTCCTCAAAACTTGATCGAGGTCCAACAATCCACCTTCCTTCTGAAGAAATTGGTGAAAGGGGTGGGAAACACCTTCCACAGGAACTGTAGGTGTGGCGGGATCTCATCCTCTAGCATGGGGTGAATCCCATGGTAATCCACTCCAAGTTGTGCCATACATGATGCATCTCTTTGTTGCTTCCACCACCCACCCCCCCTCCGCCGCTTCGATGACTCCTCATCACTTCTCTGGTGATGACCTTGGCCCCATCCTTCTAGATGCTCTGGTCCCACATCTTTGAAAAAACTAAGTTGTGTCATTTATACTACACCCACCAAAAAAATCATATATCCAAAAAAAAACATGGAAATATAGAAAAACCACATATACACTTACCCATGGGGCCCCATGCCTCACATAGGGGGAGTGGAAGCTCCAAATCCTATCTGAATTTGGCCCCTGCATAAGGGAAATCCTCTATACTCACGATCTGCCAATGCCACCAAATGATGAAACCAGTCCCATAGTGATTTGTATGCCATCCCCATGGTGCTCTCCCCATATGGTCTGCCCATAATACCATCCGTAGGTCTTGGGGCATTGGATCACCCAACACTATCTAAGGACTCAACTGAGGTAACCGCTCCATAAAAAATTTCACAAGCAAGGATCCATAGCCAAACTACTTATGTGTCCTCCTCTTGCATCAAAATAGTTGTACCTTCATGTTTTCCAGAACTCCCTCGCACCAGTTGAAAATGGTTATCTCCAAGAACATTAGTGCCACATGGATGCTGGAATTAGTAGCTAAGTGTGGTGTTGTCTATCTGGCTACTTGGGTTATGATAAATAATCTAGTCTTTAGCGAAAACTCCAAAATATCCTAGATCAAGATCTTGCCACTCGACCGATGTGACCCATACTGACAGTATTGCTCGATGTAGTCCATCATAAAGAAATAATCTCCACCTTCCATATAATCCACTCGTCATGGAACACCTCTTCTGGATAAACCGATATAGAATAAAACATCATCCATGTCCATTTCTAGTACCTTCCCCTAAATAATGAAGCACTCCTGGTCTGGATCCCAATATTGAACTAATTTGTCAAGTAAGCACTCATGGGACCCTAACAATGGATATCGAAAAAAATTCACTAACCTATAATCCCAGAGTGTTGCCAAAGTCACTACATGGACTTGGGAAGAAAAATCATTAGCCTTGTAACACCCTGAGTTTTGATCCCCATAGTAAGTAATTTATTTTGTAAATCCATGAAAGGACATAGTGGCCAAACAATTGAAAGAGCCCAGTGTGCCTAGGAAATGTAATGTTTTGATAATTATTATTGATAAATACATCATTAGTTTCTAGACGGACAAGGAAAAGAGTTATAGGGGGATATGATTCCACAAGAGAGGGGGATTGAGGGGATAATTATTTATTTTATACTTTATTTACCCATTTTTTTAATGGAGAATAACAGTTACATGAGCTTCTTTGGGGGAAGGCCAAGTGGTTCCTTAATTCCAAGAATTACATAAACTTGTCCTTGGTCTGTTTGGGGGGTTCTCATTCTTGTTTTTATGGTTGCTTCTTATTCAATCATTCACTCACTCACTCACTTACTCATTGTTCACACCTTTATTTTCATTCTCACTCCATTCATTACTTCACCCACTCTTCTTTCCTCATTCCTGTCTTGGCTTGGGAAAGGAAAGAGAACTGTGGGAGAGGATCCATGGATTTGTTGGATGTAGAGACTGCTGGTGTATTCAAGCCATGAATCAAGGCCTGCATGTCTAATATTCTTTGGCATGTGTTCAGTTTTTCTCATAGCTGTGAGTCCTGAGAGTCCCAGCATGGATATTCTGGACCAACTGCATTGGATCCCTGGAAGGATATGAACAACTTGAGGGACTCTGTGGCTTGAGTGCTTCGATGATCTTGGTAGGTAGGTAATCCTGAACTGGTGAAGGTTGGAGTGCAAAGTCCCGTTAGCCATCTGATTGGATAGAAGGCATGGGGGAATATCCACCATCGATCGTGGTCACTCAACATTGACTGCTTCGAGAGATTTCACTCTGGGAGTTTTAAACTTTGTTGAAATCATACCACCCAAAGCCTTGGAGCGTTGAAGTCTTGGAATTCTCGTCGACCATTAGATCGAGGTAAGGACTTCGAGAGTGTTTCATGTCATTGGATATAGTATTCATGGAGGGTCAACAAAGTTCAGACTTCGAAAAATTTTCACTCCGACAATTTATGGGTATGTTGCAGATCAAATCCTTGAAGTGTCGAATTCAAAAAAGTGTAAAGCTGTGAAGTTACGTGGGTCATCGGATCTAAAGCAGATACTATGGATTATCCATGTGTTTGATGATGTGGCTTATGCTACGTTGTATGTTTTTTGTGTAAGGACACATGTCACCCATATTTCGTACCTTTTTGAACTTGATTTGTTCATTTTTGAGTGACACATGACACATGTTTCACGGGTCCACATCACCCTAGGTGATGTAAGCATGGCGTGGAATCTTTGAGAGTTTTTGACTTTGTGGGTGTCCAAGTTTCTATCAGTGAAAAGTGTCAAAGACCAAAGTCGCGAAGGCATGCACACCATCACTATGAGACCCCTTTGAGGCCTTTCTCGATCGTTGGATCAAGAATAGGGAAGATGGCTGAGCACTTTGACGGATTGTAACTCTGGGGAAGTGGAAGACTTGGGAAGGGAAATATTCTGGAGCCCCTAAGCGCCAAATTTATGAATTGGTTGAGATTCGTCTATCCCAACACTTGATTAAGTCTCGATATTCTAATTAAATTGTGGATGAATAGTGTAAGTACTTTGGTGGATTGCCACTCTGGGGATGTGGTAGACTCGAGAAGGGAAATATTTTAGAGCCTCGGAGTGCCGAATTTTTGAATTGGTTGAGAGTCATCCATCTCAATGCCTAATTAGGTTGAAACCATCGATCTTGTTGAAGGCTTGAGATGGGGGTGGGACTGTCCATTATACGAGAGATTAAGTCTCGAATGTCTATTTTTTCTAGTGGAATGATTGATGGGTTCGGTGAATCATAACTCCGAGGGAAAACAAAAGTTGACAAGGGAGATTAGTCGAAGGCCAAAGTTCGGAGGACTTGGTCCCAACGTTGGTCTCATGATAAGGTAAAGGGGTCAATTCGAGGTGAAAATGGATTCATAATTTACTAAGCCCTTGGACATTGTGTACTAACAAGCTCCTATGTAGAAGAAGATAGAGGAAGGCACTAAAGAAAAAATAATCTCGTGGTTTCGAGCCATGGTCGCATGGAAAGTGGGTTGAAGGAAAAGCCTATGAGAAATTCAAATTCTGTACCAATCTAAGGGATAACATGGAAGTGTTATAATATGGAGAATGATAATATTTTCTTTATGAATTGAGAAGAAAAATGACCTGTAGCATTGTTTGGCAAATTTTTCCTATAATATGCGAAATTCTAACAAAATGATTGCTTGCACATTTTGCAGAATTTAGGGGTGTGAACATATCAGTTCATTATAAGAATGTGTATTCAAGAAATGGAAGACAGAGAGGGAGCTTCCATCCATGTTAAAGTGGCCAAAGGTCAAAATATCAGTGTTGGTAATGTAGAGACAAAATCCAATGGACACAAGGACAAAGGGGAGAAAGAAACATTGATAGAGACTGTGAGAAGCCTGGAAATAGAAGTGTGGATTTATAAAGTAGACAATGAGATACTAATGAGAGAACAAAATCAGATAAATTCTTAGGTTATGCAAAGCTTAAATCAGTTACATAGGAAAACAAATAATCTATCAAACTCAAACCAGGAGGAAGAGGGAAGATGTCATGGAAGAAGATACGACTGTAGAAGAACTGGTTATTCAAAAAGTGCTAGAATAACTCATAGGAATAACTCACCTCCCTCCTCAGAAAGGATATTTTATGCATATGAAGATTCCATAAGTAGTCTAGAGGTGTCTCCTATTAGGCACCAAAGAAGAAGGCATGAATTGGACAACTTGAAAGAAGAGTTGAGGAAGCTTAAGCCACCATCCTTTGATGGTGAAAGAGTAAGGGAAGATGATGTTGAAGAATGGTTTCTTGGACTCAGGAGGATTTTCAATTGCACAACTACTCATCAAACCTAGAAGCCATAATTTCCACATACCATTTACTTGGGAAATATGCTATGTGGCAGGATCAACTGAATTAGGTTGAGAACATTAATGAAATGAGGATCACTTGGAAGCAGTTCAAGAAATATTTTCATAAGGAGTGCCTTTCAGAGCACTCCTATGACAAGAAAATGCAGGAGTTCTTTAAACTCAGGCTAGGAAGCATGACCATGGTAGAGTATGAAAATAAGTTCATGGGGTTGCTAAAGTACATTGTGGGGTTTATAAAAGATGAGAAGGTGAAAGTACATACGTTTTTGAGTGGAATACCATCCTTATATAAATAGAATATTCAATATGATGAACCTAGGAATTTGACTGAGACCATCAGGAAATCTAAGTACCTATATGAGAAAGGAAAGGGCAGAGAATCCATGCAGAAATCTTGGAAGGATAAGAAGAAGCAGAAATATGATAAGAGGGGGAAGGGATTCAAACCTCCTTTCAATAGAAATATCCCTAATAAAAATCATCAAGACCAACATGCTAAGGAGGAATCCAAGAGAGAAGACTCCTTGGGAAAAAGGGGAAGACCACCAATCCAATGTTGGGGATGCAAAGAAGATCACATGTACAAGTATTTTCCTCATAGAAAGGACAAAGTAAATACCATGCACAACATCCAAGAGAATACAACAGTAGAATACATGGGAAGAATTTATGTAGCTTTAGATGATAAAAAAACAGAGTACCAATCCAATATGATCGAGGTGGAAGGTAAGATCATTAATCATCTTGTTGTTATTTTAATTGATTTAGAATAAAGTATTTGTTACATTGATCCTAAAATAGTGGATAGATACATTTGGAGAAACATAAGCTTGAAAAATCAAGTTTGGTTCATCTAGCCACTGGAACCAAAAGGAGAATCCATGATATGGTCAGAGGTTTTTCCATAAGTCTTAATGGTGTGAATACTAAAGTTGATCTAAATATTATACCATTGGGGTATTATGATATTCTAATTGGAATGGATTGGTTGGAAAAGAATTATGTTGTTCTAGATTTTCATAATAAGACATTTACATGTATTGATGAAGAAGGAAAACATAACACTTTGAAAGGAGTTCCAAGACCCATCTCTATAAGGGATATTTCAGCCTTACAGCCGAAGAAATGTTTCAGAAAAGGATGTCAATTGTATGCAACCCATGTGGAGGAGCCAGAAAAGACAAAGGGGACAAGCCTTGAAGAATTCTTGGTACTACAAGAGTTTGAATATGTATTCCAATAAATACTAGGTTTTCCACCTAAGAGGGAGATATATTTCTCTATTGATTTAGTGGCAAGGGTTGCCCCGGTGTAAAAAACACCTTACAAAATAAGTACACCAGAATTAAAAGAGTTACAAATGTAGCTGGAAGAATTGTTGAAGAAAGGGTACATACGTCCAAGTGTTTCACCTTGGGGAGCACCAACACTCTTTTTCAAAAAGAAAGATGATACTTTGAGACTTTGTATCAACTTTTGATAGATGAATAAATCCACCATGAACAACAAGTACCCTCTACCCAGAATTGATGACCTATTTGATCAACTAAGAGGGGAAAAAATATTTTCAAAGATAGACTTGAGATCAGGATACCATCAGGTAAGAATCAAGGAAGAAGACATCATTAAGAAAACCTTTAGAACTAGGTATGGGCATTATGAATTTGTAGTGGTGCCATTTGGACTCTCCAATGTACCAACTGTATTTAGGTTCTTAATGAATGGAATATTCGTAAATTATTTGGATAAATTTGTCACAGTATTCCTGGATGATATACTTTTCTATTCTAAGTCAGAAGAAGAGCATGAACATCACCTAAGATTGTATTGCGAGTACTGTGGAAACATCAGTTGTATGCCAAGATTAGTAAGTGTTCTTTCTACCAAGAATAGATCCATTACTTGGGACACATTATTTCAGAACAAGGTACAACAGTGGATCTAGAGAATATTAATCAATTAGAGGATGGACAACACCCAGGAATGTTTTAGAAGTTATATCTTTCATGGGATTAGTCGGTTACTATAGAAGATTTATAACAAGGTTCTCTAATATTTCTCATCCCATCACTTCTTTACAAAAGAAGGGAATTAAATTTGAATGGACATCTCAGTATGAAGAGAACTTTAATTTGTTGAAGGAATTACTTACTAGTGTGCCTATTTTAAAGATTGTTGACCCAAAAGAAAGTTTTGTGGTATGTAAATATGCATGCAAGGAATGACTTGGTTGAGTCCTCACTCAAAATGGACATGTCATTGGTTATGAGTCCAGAAATATTAAAGAACATGAGAGGAACTATGCCACACATGACTTGGAACTTTCTTCCATTAATCACCCATTGAATATGTAGAGGCATTATCTCATGGGAAGAGATTTGAATTAAGAACAGACCATTGTGGTCTGAAATATCTTTTTGAACATTTAAATTTGAATGCCAGTAAAATGAGATGGTTAGAATTTTTAAGTGAATATGATTTTGATATAAAGCATATCAATGACAAAGAAAATAAAGTTGTTGATGCACTTAGTAGAAGAATACATCTAATGCATG
>JASDQU010502276.1:24955-35081 GCA_032191745.1 Picea mariana | reverse complement strand
ATAATTCAAAGTTTAGCATTTGTTTGGAGTCAGTTAGACTTTGTTAGACATTGAGATGTGTACCTCTAGACCTATTTGTATGTTACATGATATATGCTCATGACAAAGATAGTTATTTGATTATTTAAACATGAAAATTAAAAAGGGTAAGTTCGATACATGTATACCAATTCAAGGTATGTTGTGAATGTATAATAGATACAATGCATGATGTAAATAGGGATACATTTCTTAATTGAGCGTCAATGCAAATATGGATTCTTATATAAATTTGTGACGTATCTACATCAATATGTGTTATTGGTGAACTAACGTACAAGATGATGAGCTATGTGATAGCCAAATGACTATAGTATTGAGGTAACTGGGATGTCGTAGACATAAAGAAGATATTTTATGTTATAAGTTGTACTTACTATTTAATTTATGATTCGAAATATTACTATGATCTATGGTAAGTGTGGTTCTGACAGGATACACAACTTACCCAGAGTGGATGTTTGATGATGTGACTCTAAGAACAGTAGTTGCACAGTATGGCTTGATGTAGGGTGTTGACCCTAGTTCTATGAGGAGGGGTGGAGGTATTTTCAACCGTTTATCCTCTGAAACCTAGAGTCGTGGGAGGACTGTGTGAAGTCACGCTCCCCTAGACGTGTGATGACGACTGCTAGTTGCCTATTGGGGAAGCTTGGTCGAGATGTATGAAACTTCCGCTTACAGGTTCTATGTGGAATTAGGTCAATATAGTTGATGCTCCAGCTTAGTCCAACAGAGGAAAGGATAGGATGGAAGATGGAAGTAGGTTAGAAAGGAAGGATGCTTCAATGTAAGTTGAAAATACTGATTGGGGATTAGAGATGCCACTATTGTTTACTCACTTGGTTCCTACCATGTTTAAAACCCTCTTTGATTTCCTAATGATATTTTAAGTGTGACAATGCGTTATTAATGAATTGGTGTAATTTAGTTTGTTAAGATTATTAAATAATGCATTACTTGATCTATTGTCCTACATGTCTTGATGATCATATAGGAACTATGCACTAGAGGAAATGATTGTTTATTGTTAGTACATGCATGAGATATGTGTCCGCTAGCTATGCACACATACCCTACCCATGTACACTAGGATAAGTAATTAATGTATTAATTATTAAAGTAAATTATTAACTATCTAATTGAATGTTTATTGAATATGTAAATTATATTGCATACAAATATCTAGAAGCATTAAATACTTTCTTGACTTTGATAGATGGTGGGTGTGATGAATTAAATGAGCATGGTGGAGTGTTATGTACATTTTGGGGAAAATTATCAAATAACATTTATTATCTAGCATGCGAATAAAGACTTTTTATTTTATTTATTATTGTTTAATGCAAATCATTTATATTTAGTTTTATTTTAATATTTTCCTAAAATATCTAGATAAGAGAGGTTGATGGATAATAATGAGGGTGGTTGAGGAGACTTGGGGAAGTGTGTATGGAAACTTGATAAATAGGGAGAAGAAGTAGAGAGGAGGGAGAGGATGGAGAGGTTTGAGCATGATGAGAGGTTGTGGAATTCTTCGGAGATATAATTCTTGTGATAGTTTTCTTTGAGCATTTGTGCTTTGCTGTTCTTGGAGTCACAGTCACGGAAGGCCAAGAAACTGAAAGGTTTCTTGGAGCTAGGAAGCCGGCTAGGCTCCTGGTTGGCAGGGAGGATTCCGTTGTTTCACTCTGGGAAAGAGGGAAAAGAATGCTTGGAAGCACCTAGGACTACATTGCAATTGATGAGCTTCGACAAACTAAGGAAGAGGTATTTTTCAGTGGTATTTGTTGTTGATATTGTGTATATACTTTTGTTTTAAGTTGCAAATCTTAGAGTTAACCTATTACTTATTTCATCATGCTATTTAGATTTATCGTTGAGAAAATGTAGAAGAATTGTGTAAATGAAAAGAAATTATGTTAAAGAATTTTTTTTATTGTGTATGTTTAATGGAAGATTAATAGTTTTAACATCCTGGATGGGTGTTACACCTCACCTCTCAAACTAATTACTAGTAAATCACTCAAAGATAATTAATCTCACAGTAGAAAATATGAGAGAAACCAAAATGAGTAACTTGATATTATGAGAAGGCTTTCAAGGCATTTATATAGCATTACAAAATGGTCCATTGGACAAAGTAAAAAATAGCTCATTAAATGAGTCTTTATTATTAGAATAATAGATATAAATACCCAACTAACTAAGTAGTGGAAAATAAAACCCGATACAATAATGGAAAGAGCTCATCAAATGAGTCTCTATTTTCATAATAATAGATCTAACTACCCAACTAACTAAGTAGTGGAAAATAAAACTCAATATAATAATGGATAGGTGGGCCTCTCTTTGATCCATATGGGCAACCTGTTAGCCCAATTAATTAATGAGGAGGTGGACATCTCGTTGATCCACATGGACAATCTATTAGCTTTATAGCTTTATGACTTTTGCATTTGAACTTAGACCATGTACCCCTTAAAATTTGGATCATAATTGGTCTTCATGAGCCACTAAGACTTGGTTATACCCTGAGAAGCCATCTAGTAGGGAGAGTGTTTCATAGCCTATTGGGCTCCAGTTTTATCATATTTTATGCTACACAAATACGCTCATCATTACAACTTCTCCCCACATTTCGTCAATAATATATCCCTAATTACACCATAAAACTCCATTATCTCTTGATATTCACCCTATGTGGTTAATACATAATTTTCCATATTTTTAGTGATTAAAAGGATGATTATACAATAGTTTTGTTGATGATACTTTAATCCTATGTTTCTATATCCAAACAATATGTTCCTGCACTAGAAACCATCTGACACTTAGATCGTAAGTCATCTGAGACCTGTAACTGAAAATAGCCATACAATACCAACATCCTACAGTCATCGGGTACCAACATAGTCTTCTCATACCAGATTATAGTTCGACATATTAGCGTGCTCCTAGAAGAGATTCAAGAACATGGTTTTGTTCCTAAGGTTGATGACATGCTTCTCGAAGCCTTGGAACTTACCCAACTCGCATGTGTGGACTTATAGAACGGAATAAATGCTACAACCAAGAAAAATTAAACACACAGAAAATTAGTTGGAATGTGCATGTTGTGCCTCAGTTTTCGTGTAGTTGGGAGTAGATATAAAAAAAATGCCAAATGGGTTTTTAGAAAACCCAACTTTCTACAAAACCCAGACATAGTTTTGTGAAACTCGCACAGGATTGGGAGATCTTGTGGGGTCTTCAACACCAACTCTGGAGAAATGACTGTCATGTCTATATTTGAAAAAAAAACAAAATTGGTGTATTTTCTAGATTTCATGCAAGTTGTTCAAGGTTGTTTCGATCTGATCCTATCTTATCCTCCTAAGATTGGCATCTATAAATCATGTTGTGGAGAAAGAGATGATTAATTGATTGTAATGAAGAGATCACTATCATGTTGATTATTCTTTGTAAAAATTATTATATGAGAACCATCTTGTTGACGCTCAAAAGCGCAACATAGGGTACCTGCTTGAAAATGGTTGCAACGCCTTATTATTTAATTATATTTAATAATATACTAATAGGTGGGACCCCTTGTGTGACTTATGTGACTATGATAGAGAAGAAACACTTACATTTCATGTGCTTATGCCTTGGTTGCGACACAAAATCTACAATTTATTTGCTTTAAATCGCTGTCAAAATAATTATTACATGATGATATGGGCAAGGTGACTAAATAAGAAATGATGTTGTATTAATTATCTCTAGCAAAGTATGACTATGCTTCCTTTAAATGAATGAGGAATCTACATTCCAGTTCTAATTTTTATATTTTATATGGTGTATAGCTTGGTGATCACCTTGACCCTTGCTACAAGTGTTTCATGTATTGGTTTAATTGTAAGTTTGGTTGTGATTTGGTATCCCTAGAAAAGTTTTGTTATATGTGAAATGGGAATAATGGCAAGGGTTGGCGCATTTGAAAAATTGGAACATTGGAAAACTATGGTATAGTCAACTTGTATTAAGTTGATTTGGATGATAATGGTTGATGAGATGAATAGTGGGCCTACTCGTATTGGCCATGAGTGAAATCGTGACTGTAGAAGTAAAATGCAATAAATGCACATCACTCTAACTCACCTCGAGCCCGCCACCCTAGTCATTTTTCATTTTCTCTTGTTGTTTGTTGTTGCTTTGCTTTACTCGGCCGTGGAGAAGGTATACAGGTTGGTTGTTCCTCCTTAGAAATTTTACACAAGTATGGGGTTTTCTTGCTTTTCCATCCATGAACATTCACTCTTCTCTTTAAGTCAACAATTGGATATTGTTTTTTCATGATCTGTGCATTTCCAAAGATGTTGTATGAATGAATTCAAACTGTGTATTGGTCATTTGTAAGGTTTTGGTTTCATGTGGTGGTTGTATTTGAACCATGGCATTGAAAAGAGGCGTGGTGTCTTTTGTTGTGTATAGATGTTTTCATTTTTGTTATGGAAAAGAATATCGTTGGGAAACTCCCAGGCCTGCCTTGCCTCTGGTTCCTTGTTTTGAGTTTCTTCCCTGTTCAAAATAGCCATCCCCGCTTCTTACCTATGGGTTATTTGGACACTCTTCCTACCTTTTAAGTTATGGTTTTCGTGGCTATTTTTTCCACGCCTTGGTCACTTCTATGTGAGTATTAATGTGGAATTTTGTGAAGGATTAAACCTTTTGCGCTCCTTCTTGCCAAACCCTCATTTTGTTATCCCACTTTCTTCTACCACCTTACTTTCTATTGTTGTGTATTGAACCCCGTGCATTGGAAATTATTGTAAAAGATGGCTAACCCGGAATTAAGAAAAAAACATTGTTCGTGATCCTTTTGGTCACAGGTTTGATCGATTATTTGTTGTGCAAGGATGAAAGAAATATTGAACCCACTTATTCGTTTGGTTATACAATCTATCACAAGGAAAACTATGGGGTCGATGGAAATGTTGCTTGAGTGAATTATGAAATGCTTGAGTGAAGTTTTACAAACCAGAGTGCAATAAATTGGAAAGTTTGGTTAATTATGATTTCAGTCAAATTAGTTTTATACACAGAGAACCTTTGGACACATCCTGGAACCCCGTGGGTTTAAACTTTGATGGTGTTGACATTATGGACCATAGCCTGTCCACTCCGTGACTGTTTGTTGTGTTGGTTGTGATTATTATGTTGTTGTTCACTCTTTGACTCTGTTATATATAATAAATGTTATTATTGTTAATTAATTCCCGGGCAATATAAAATTGGTTACTATGCAAAGCAATTTCTCAGAAAAATGAGTAGCCTTGAAAAGAAACACCAATTCTGGGTTGTGTTTTGGAAACAGAGTTTTTTTCAATTTTGAAACAGTAAAAGGTTTTGATTATTAATTAACGTCCTCCATGTGTCCTCTAGATTTGGACGACCAAGATTTACTTCGAGAGTTTTCTTCTGCTTGCTCACACAATCCTCCAAAGTAAATCTTTCGAAGTGCGAGATCTTCCAACGCGTGTCCTCAACCTTCAATGGCTCAGATTTACTTTAGGACTTCGACTCCTCTGCCTAGTCGTTAATCCTTGCGTGAATTTGAAATCCTGACCGCCCGAGAGCCACTGATATGAACTGCTTATGGGATCTCCATCATTGAAAATCATACCTACTTGTTGGTGATTCAAGCCCGAAGTGGACTGCTCTGAATGTTGCGATTTGTGCTCAAGGCTGATATCTACGTAGACCACGGGCTTGGTCGTCCTGCAACCTCTTGACAACTATATGTGATAAAACCTTCCATCATACCATTTTTCTCTAAATACAACCCCTTCATGATCCCAATTTCACTTATCAATTCCATGTTCTGTGATATTTATTTTTAAGAGAAATATATATGGAAATGAAGAAAAGTTGGCATGGCAGAGATTGATGATTGATATTCCGGGATATGTTTTTACATAGTTGATTGTTTTATTTATTGTTGGAATAGTATTCATAAATCCTCCACCTCCATGATATCACTTTACGCTAAATACAATCCCTCCATACTCCCATTGACCCTATCAATTCCCTGTTCATGTGGAAATTAATAAATGGCATTTTTATGGATGGATTGCATGTGTCTAGTAGTAAATTATAGATCCAACTCCTGATTTATGTAAGTAGAGTTTCATGTATGGGTTATTAATAAATTCATGACTGATTAATTATTGCTACATGATGAGTTTTTTTTAGTAGATTCATCCATGGCCGAAATAACAGAGGCAGGGGTAACTGACAACGAGGTCATAAGAGGCCTTGATTTTCCATTCACTTTGATGTTGACCTGGAAGATTTGAACCAACTATTCCAAGTTGGGTTCTTTAATTTTTTTGGCCATGGGATATTGCATCTTCTACCTGAAATCCCCCCTTTCCAACAACCTCAGAATTTTCTCAAGATTCCTGTTCCTCCGCATGTGTCAATGTAGCCCAAAGTCCCCGCTAATGATGGTTGGAAAGAAGTTGTCCACCAACCTATCTCCCACCACTGATTCAACAACTAGTTTTCATAATCCTTGTCCTTTGATAATTTTCGCGGGCTTGATCTCCAAGTCATACTTCTGTAGGTCCATAGTCCAATTTTCCCTTTTTTTTGCCAAATCATTATGTATTAGAAGACTCCTGAAAGTGGGGTATGGAACAATGACCTTGATTTTAGACTTGAGCAAGAACAACCTGAAGTGTTTGACGGCTTTGAATACAACATAATTTTTTTTATCTACTTTGGGATAGCTTTGTTTTTCTCCTTGAATACTAGAACTCATAAAGGTCATAAGGAACTCATCTCCTTCTAGATTCTTCTGCATCAAAATAGCAGGGAATGTGATGTCAGAAGAGAAGGTGTTGAGAATGAACTATTGATTGAAGTATGGACTCAACAATGAATGGGATTATGCTATGTTTTCCTTAATCTTATCAAAAGATTAATTTTCCTTAGGTCCCCATTTGAATTCAACATTCTTTTTTATCATGTATTGCATGGGTTTTACTGTTTCAGAAAAACTGGGGACGAACCGTTTCACAAAAATTATTTTCCTGAGGAATGATTGAATGGCCTTATTGTTGTGTGGGGAAGGAATATTGACAATTTCTTCAGTTCTCTCAAGTTCAATTTGTGTACCATGCTTGGGGATGATGAACCCTCGCAATTTTCCTTCATCAATAACAAAAACATATTTTTTGGGGTTGAGAGATATGCCATATCTTTTGCATCTGTTGAATACCTTTTTCAAATGAGGGATGTGATCTTTTCTATCCTTTGAAAAAATGGTAACATAATCAAGGTATACTACAATGCATTCCCCCACCAGACCTATAAAGGAAATGCCCATTGCTCGTTGAAATATCGCTTCAACATTGATTGTTTCGAACAACATCTTCCTATAATCCTATTTTCCCCACTTGGTCATGAACATTGTTTTTAATTTGATCTAGATATCGGGGGATGAGATATGGATGACTTGAATGCTGAGAGAGGAGGAGCTTAGGCGTGCCAATATTGCATGAAAAAAATCATGGACAAAAACAAAACATGTAAATGAAGTACTCAGGAGGTGAGGCTCAAAGAAGAGCCTCACCTCTAAAACTAGTTAATAGTAAATCACTCAAAGCTAATTAATATCACAATTATCAATATAAAATATGAGAGAAACCAAAATAAATAACTTCATATTATGAGAAGGTTTTCTAGGCCTTTATATAGCATTACAAAATGGTCCATTGGACAAAGTAAAAAAGAGCTCATTAAATGCGTCTCTATTATTAGTATTATAGATCTAAGTACCAAATTAACTAAGTAGAGGAAAATAAAACCCGATACAATAATGGAAAGAGATCATTAAATGAGTCTCTATTATTATAATAATAGATCTAACTACCTAGATAACTAAGTAGTGGAAAATAAAACCCAATACAATAATGGAGAGGTGAGACTCTCTTTGACAAAATGGTCCATTGGACAGAGTAAAAATGAGCTCATTAAATGAGTCTCTATTATTAGTATAATAGATCTAACTACCCAACTAACTAAGTAATGGAAAATAAAACCCGATACAATAATGGAAAGAGATCATTAAATGAGTCTCTATTATTATAATAATAGATCTAGCTACCCAAATAACTAAGTAGTGGAAAATAAAACCCAATACAATAATTGAGAGGTGAGACTCTCTTTGACACATATGGGCAACATGTTAGCCCAATTAATTAATGAGGAGATGGGCATCTCCTTTATCCACATGGACAATCTATTAGCTTTATAGCTTTATGACTTTTGCATCCGAATTTACACTATATACCCACTAAAATTTGGATCATTCCTCCTCCCTTAGAAAATGATGGTCCCCATCATTTCACCCATGCTAAAAAAAGAAACCCCATTATCGTACCATTATGATTACAATGTGAAAATACTCATTGAAGAGAATGGTTTTATGTGGTTGAACCATAACTGTGGGTTTTTGGTTGACCTATAACCTAGTTGACAATGACATTGCACATGGGTAGAAAAATAAATAAATTTTATAAATCCTAAAATTAAAAAAATAATATGGCAAAATCGTGACTTTGGGGGTTGTGAACATCCTTTTGAAAATATATTCATACCTTTTGTTGCATGTGATGAAATCCAATTCCTTCGAAAACCATTTGAGATACTGAAGATATATTTACATCGGTATATGGAACTTGTTCTGAGGTGGCCCATGGAGTGAGAAAAACTAGGCTAAATTTGAAGAGCACGTGACCACGTTGGTTATAGACATGTGCTACTTCAAACAAAGATATATCATAAACCAGACAATGAAATGAAATTCTGTGAAATACCCATTTGAGAGATTGAAGATTTATTTCCACTCATATGTGAAACTCCTTCTGTAGTTTTCTGAGTAGAGAGAAAAATACATTTTAATATGGTGGTACACATGACCTCCTTGGGTCAAATACATGCTAAGATTCAATCAATGATATCTCTCAAACCAGGAAGAAAAATGAGATTTCGAGAAATATCCATTTGAGATATTGAAGATATATTTCCATCCGTATGTGGAAATCCTTCCGTAGTTTCTTGAGCAGGGAGAAAAATATCATTGAATATGGTGGTATGCACGACCTCCTTGGGTCTAATACATGCTAAGATTCAATCAATGATATCTCTCAAATGAGGAAGCCAAATGAGATTCCACGAAATATCCATTTGAGATATTGAAAATATATTTCTAATGAGAGGTGTTAGTGCCTCTGAAATGCTGTGTAGAGGTCACAACACCTCTTTGAATTTGGTTGAGTGTAGAGGGCCACAAAGGATGCCAAGGGTTTGTAGAGCAACATGGATTGTTGTATAGGTTGTGGAACCTCTGTGGAAACATGGACACCCTAAAAATTTGTTTAAAATGTTACAGACCAATGGATTTAGTGGATCCATGTATGGATGTAGTGAATCCATGTATGGTTCTCCTTGTAATGGTGAGCGAATATCCGAGGGAAAAAAAATCCTTGTAGTGCCTGTGGACCAACTGTGATGCTTACAATGTATGGTCTGATAAATGGGTTACGATAGTACCAAAAGGAGGTTGGTGATTGATTCAAATGTTTGAACCCACAATATGCTTCAAACCCTTGTTTTGATGTAGAGCGTACATGCTCTGATACCATTGATCTGGATCTCGAGGGTTGAGATCTAGATGGATTGAATGCCGAGAGAGGAGGAGCTTAGACATGCCATTATTGCATGGAAAAAAAGCATGGATAAAAACAAAAGATGTAAATGAAGTACTCGTGAGGTGAGACTCAAAGATAAGCCTTACCTCTAAAACTAATTACTAGTAAATCACTCAAATCTAATTAATCTCACAATAGAAAATATGAGAGAAACCAAAATGAGTAACTTGATATTATGAGAAGGCTTTATAGGCCTTTATATAGCATTAAAAAATGGTCCACTGGACAAAGTAACTAATAGCTCATTAAATGAGTCTCTATTATTATAATAATAGATATAAATACCCAACTAACTAAGTAGTGGAAAATAAAACCCGATACAATAA
>JASDQU010502276.1:11780-24618 GCA_032191745.1 Picea mariana | reverse complement strand
ATGAGATTTCGAGAAATATCCATTTGAGATATTGAAGATATATTTCCATCCGTATGTGGAAATCCTTTTGTAGTTTCTTGAGCAGGGAGAAAAATATCATTGAATATGGTGGTATGCACGACCTCCTTGGGTCTAATACATGCTAAGATTCAATCAATGATATCTCTCAAACGAGGAATCCAAATGAGATTCCACGAAATATCCATTTGAGATATTGAAAATATATTTCTAATGAGAGGTGTTAGAGCCTCTGAAATGTTGTGTAGAGGTCACAAAACCTCTTTGAATTTGGTTGAGTGTAGAGGGCCACAAAGGATGCCAAGGGTTTGTAGAGCAACATGGATTGTTGTATAGGTTGTGGAACCTCTGTGGAAACATGGACACCCTAAAAATTTGTTTAAAATGTTACAGACCAATGGATGTAGTGGATCCATGTATGGATGTAGTGAATCCATGTATGGTTCTCCTTGTAATGGTGAGCGAATATCCGAGGGAAAAAAAATCCTTGTAGTGCCTGCGGATCAACTGTGATGCTTACAATGTATGGGCCGATAAATGGGTTACGATAGTACCAAAAGGATGATGGTGATTGCTTCAAATGTTTGAACCCACAATATGCTTCAAACCCTTGTTTCGATGTAGAGCGTACATGCTCTGATACCATTGATCTGGATCTCGAGGGTTGAGATCTAGATGGATTGAATGCCGAGAGAGGAGGAGCTTAGACATGCCAATATTGCATGGAAAAAAAGCATGGATAAAAACAAAAGATGTAAATGAAGTACTCGTGAGGTGAGACTCAAAGATAAGCCTCACCTCTAAAACTAATTACTAGTAAATCACTCAAATCTAATTAATCTCACAATAGAAAATATGAGAGAAACCAAAATGAGTAACTTGATATTATGAGAAGGCTTTATAGGCCTTTATATAGCATTAAAAAATGGTCCATTGGACAAAGTAACTAATAGCTCATTAAATGAGTCTCTATTATTATAATAATAGATATAAATACCCAACTAACTAAGTAGTGGAAAATAAAACCCGATAAAATAATGCAAAGAGCTCATCAAATGAGTCTCTATTTTTATAATAATAGATCTAACTATCTAGCTAACTAAGTAGTGGAAAATAAAACTCAATATAATAATGGATAGGTGGGACTCTCTTTGACCCATATGGGCAACCTGTTAGCCCAATTAATTAATGAGGAGGTGGGCATCTCGTTCATCCACATGGAAAATCTATTAGCTTTATAGCTTTATGACTTTTGCATTCGAATTTAGACCATGTACCCCTTAAAATTTGGATCATAATTGGTCTTCATGAGCCACTAAGACATGGTTATACCCTGAGAAGCCATCTAGTAGGGAGAGTGTCTCATAGCCTGTTGGGCTCCAGTTTTGTCATATTTTACGCTACACAAATACACTCATCATTACACCTTCTCCCCACATTTCTTCAATAATATATCCCTAATTACACCATAAAACTCCATTATCTCTCGTTATTCATCCTATGTGTTTAATACATAATTTTCCATATTTTTAGTGATTAAAAGTATGACTATACAATAGTTTTGTTGATGATGGTTTAATCCTATGTTTCTATGTCCAAACAATATGTTCCTACACTAGAAACCATCTGAAACCTATATCATAAGTCATCTGGCACCTGTAACTGAAAATAGCCATACGGTACCAACATCCTACGGTCATCGGGTACCAACACAGTCTTCTGGTACCAGATTATAGTTCGACATATTAGCGCACTCCTAGAAGAGATTCAAGAACATGGGTTTTGTTCCTAAGGTTGATGACATGCTTCTTGAAGCCTTGGAACTTACCCAACTTGCATGTGTGGACTTCTAGAATGGAATAAATGCTACAACCAAGAAAAATTAAAAACACAGAAAATTAGCTAGAATGGGCATTTTGTGCCTCAGTTTTCGTGTAGTTGGGAGTAGATATAAAAAAAATGCCAAATGGGTTTTTACAAAACTCGAATTTCTACCAAACCCAGACATAGTTTTGTGAAACTTGCACGATATTGGGAGATCTCATGGGATCTTCAACACCAACTCTGGAGAAATGACTGTCACATCCATATTTAAAAAAAAAAAAACCAAAATTGGTGCATTTTCCATATTTCATGCAAGTTGTTCAAGGTTGTTTCAATCTGATCCTATCTTATCCTCATGAGATTGGCATCTATAAATCATGGTGTGGAGAAAGAGTTGATTAATTGATTGTAATGAAGAGATCATTATCATGTTAATTATTCTTTGTAAAAATTAATATATGAGAACCATCTTGTTGACGCTCAAAAGTGCAACATAGGGTAAATGCTTGAAAATGGTTGCAACACCTTATTATTTAATTATATTTAATAATATACTAATAGGTGGGATCCCTTGTGTGAATTATGTGACTATGATAGAGAAGAAACACTTACATTTCATGTGCTTATGCCTTGGTTGCGACACAAACTCTACAATTTATTTTCTTTAAATCACTACCAAAATAATTATTACATGATGATATGGGCAGGGTGAATAAACAAGAAATTATGTTGTATTAATTATCTCTCACAAAGTATGACTATGCTTCCTTTAAATGAATGAGGAATATACACTCCAGTTCTAATTTTTATATTTTATATGGTGTGTAGCTTGGTGATCACCTTGACCCTTGCTACAAGTGTTTCACATATTGGTTTAATTGTAAGTTTGGTTGTGATTTGGTATCCCTATCAAAGTTTTGTTATATGTGAAATGGGAATAATGGCAAGGGTTGGCGCATTTAAAAAATTGGAACATTGGAAAACTATGGTATAGTCAACCTGTATTAAGTTAATTTGGATGATAATGGTTGATGAGTTGAATAGTGGGCCTACTCGTACCGGCCATGAATGAAATTGTAAATGTAGAAGTGAAATGCAATAAATGCACATCACTCTAACTCACCTCAAGCCCGCCACCCTAGTCATTTTTCATTTTCTCTTGTTGGTTTTTGTTGCTCCGCTTTGCTCAGCCGTGGAGAAGGTATACAGGCTGGTCATTTCTCCTTAGCATTTTTACACAGGTATGGGGTTTTCTTTCTTTTCCATCCATGAACATTCGCTCTTCTTTTTAAGTCAACAATTGGATATTGTTTTCTCATGATCTGTGCATTTCCAAAGCTGTTGTATGAATGAATTCAGATTGTGTATTGGTCATTTGCAAGGTTTTGGTTTCCTGTGGTGGTTATATTTGAACCATGGAATTGAAAAGAGGTGTGGTGTCTTTTGTTGTGTATAGATGTTCACATTTTTTTTTATGGAAAATAATATCGTTGGGAAACTCTCGAGCTTGCCTTGCTTCTGGTTCCTTGTTTTGAGTTTCTTCCCTGTTCAAAATAGCTATCCCCGCTTCTTACCTATGGGTTATTTGGACACTCTTCCTGTCTTTTAAGTTATGGTTTTCATGGATATTTTGCCTGCACCTTGGTCACTTCTATGTGATTATTAATGTGGAATTTTGTGAAGGATTAAACCTTTCATGCTCCTTCTAGCCAAACCCTCATTTTGTTAGCCCACTTTCTTCTACCACCTTACTGTCCATTGTTGTGTATTGAACCCCGTGCATTGGAAATTATTGTAAAAGATGGTTAACCCAAAATTAAGAAAAAGGCATTGTTCATGATCCTTTTGGTCACAGGTTTGATCGATTATTTTTTGTGCAAGGATGAAAGAAATATTAAACCCACTTATTCGTTTGTTTATATAGTCTATCACAAGGAAAGCTATGGGGTCGATGGCAATGTTGCAAAAGTATTGTTAAAATACAACTTGTGTTTTGTTTTCAAATGTGATGAGCACCTGTATATGAATTATGAAATGATTGAGTGAAGTTTTACGAACAAGAATGTAATAAATTGGAAAGTTTGGTTAATTATGGTTTCAGTCAAATTATTTTTATACACAGGGAACCTTTGGACACTTCCTGGGACCCCGTGGGTTTAAACTTTGATGGTATTGACATTATGGACCATAGCATGTCCACTCCACGACTGTTTGTTGTGTTGGCTGTGATTATTATGTTGTTGTTCACTCTTCGACTCTATTATATATAAGCAGTGTTATTATTGTTAATTAATTCCCGGGCAATATAAAATTGGTTACTGTGCAATGCAATTTCTCAAGAAAATGAGCAGCCTTGGAAAGAAACACTCGTTCTGGGTTGTTTTTTGGAAACATAATGTTGTTCAATTTTGAAACAGTAAAAGGTTTTGATTATTAATTAACGTCGAGAATGGCATTGTTTGATATATTATTAGAACAATATCTATGGGAATCCCTTCTTTTAGCACTGAGAGTCGCCCTCTGATTGCAAGAGGATAAGACCAATACCCATCAAAATAAAGTAAAAGGATTAAAATGGTTTAAGAAGGTGGATCAGTGAGACTATAGAGAGAGGAAAAGATAACAGAAATAACTGCAAATTAGTTCAGGATCATTGGGATATGGATTCATAAGTATCATGGATAAGGAAGGCATTTAAACTGCCTATCAGACAAAAGGATTAATGTGGTGATGAGGAGAAGAAGACAAAAAATGTTCAGTGAACCATGAAAGATGGGCATGATAGCAACAAAAAATCCATCGCCTCAGGAATCCATGAATCAAAGAGATTACATTCAGACAAGAAGGAAAACAAAGAAAATATTACACAAGAAGGAAAACAAAGAAAATCTTAGACAAGAAGGAAAACAAAGAAAATCTGATGAACCATGAAAGAAGGGCATGATAGCAACAAAAACTTCATCGCCTCAGGAATCCATAAATCAGATAGATTACATTCAGACAAGAAGGAAAACAAAGAAAATATGGCGAACCATGAAAGATGGGCATGATAGCAACAGAACCTCCATCGCCTCTGGAATTCATAAATCAGAGAGATTACATTCAGAAAAGAAGGAAAACATAAAATAGCGTGTAAACTAAGAAGACGGTCTGATAAAAATGATTCAAAGGAATATTCAATAAAATTCATTTACAAACCAAGCCCTCAAGCATACAAACTGAAAAATTACAGAGCCCTAATCCTGAAACTCACTCAACTCTCCAACCTCTGAAGAACACCCCCCCCTTACAAAATCTAAACTGATCTATTTATAATCATCTTAGTCCACAACTGCCAGGAGTGTGACCTGGCTATCTCGTTCATTTCTTTTGTCTGCACATTCCTCTATTAGACTGTGTGTGTATCCTCCTGTGTCAGACACAAACTTAGATTAGCATGGGCCTTTCTTCCCTTTGTGGTACCGCGGGCCGACAGTCTAGTCCTCTCGGCCATGGATTTTATGCCTTCAATTTATGGTCTGAGCTGATGTTTCAGCTACCAATCATTTTCCATTAACTGAATCCTCCTCGGAATAGGGATGAGGCTCAATGCCTAGGGGACCTCCACACGCTTCTCTTGGATTAGACACTATATAAGCACGTGTTTGTGGGGCCATCAAAGGTGGTTTGGATTCACACCGTTTTTGAGCCTGCAATTTACCACCTTCCTCCATGTAGCTCTTTTTTTATACCATGGTTTCGATTGCGGGACTGCTCAAGAATTTTATCCTTCGAGCATGTTGCCTCCCCGCAATGGAGCGTGGCAGTTTATTTGGCCGCGATATGTGATCTAAGAAAACCCCACTTTTGTTGCCACATACTGCTCTTGTATGGACCCTCTGTCCTGCTTTGAAGATCAACGACTCACAATTACTTCAGGAGTTTGGGCTTCGGGCCTTTTCAATAAATAACTCTTACAATTATCTGAAGTGCCAAATTTCTAAAGTGAGGGATCTGGTGCCGCGTGGCCTCTTGATTTGGATGACTGTTTGTGTACAAATATGTTCAATATATATGTTACACTCATTTAAATGTCAATCTGGGATTCGTAATCAATAGATTTGATGCACTATATGTGCCGATAAAAGATAGGTTCCTATGTCTGATGAGTATAGAATAATGAAGAAACAATCAATACCAATACTTTGTTTTACAACTTTTTAATCTATCTTCCTCACACAACTTAAAGATCAGAAAACAAAACTCATAAACATAATCCAACAAGCATGTGATCTAAAAGTTTTTTCTCAGGGAATGAATCTGTCCATTCAAAGGCTCATGAAATAAAAGAGATGGACTTTGCATCTATCCCCTTGTAGCAACTAAATTAATCAATAATTAACACTCTATTTTAGGATATCCAAATGCTTCACACAACTTCAAACTTCTCAAGAAAAACAATCAATCAAAGGATTCTATCCTAGAGAACAAGTCTATTCATTCCAGGATCATGAATTAAAGAGATGAATTTAAGAAGCTTGTCTCCTATAGCAATTGAAACAATCAATTCCAACCATTCTCGAAATCAAAACCAACTTCAACCTCATGTAATTCAATCAAACCAGCACAAGGGGTGTTCAGTATAATTGAAAGAATTTATTGCAGAGCATGAAGATGAAATATAAAGTCTTTTGGTCCCTTGATATACTAGATCTACTACAGTCATAAACTCAAAATATCAGTTCCACACTTCAAATCATGAAATAGCTGCCTTCAACATCTGAGAATTAAATGTCTACTCAATCTAACACCTGCTTATTCACAATCCAAAATAATTAGCTCAATGCTGAATTCTGAAAATGAAGTAAAGACCAATCACACACACACTGTTGTAAAACACTCACACACAAATAGAATTACATTCATAAAATAATTACAAAGGAGCTTACCTTGGTTGGATCGGTGGGCCCTTGTCATGCCAACAAGGAAGCTCAAAGAAACTTACAGAACAATAAACTTTACAAAACACATATAATTGATGAATTTAACTTCATATTAACTCTTTAGCAAGTATGTTTACAGAGATAACATGTTCACAAATCCAATCTGCAACATAACAATTCCTCTCCCTTTTGGCTTAGCCATCACTCAATTTATATGATTTTTACATTACAAATTTGGATCTATACAATTGAATCCAAATCAAAACAATTTCCCATCAATGGAGGTCGAGTACAACCACTATCTAATCAAGGAAATGTTGTTCCCACGAATCTGGGCATGATCTTAGAAATTCTGGAAAATTGACAAAGATTGAGGATGGATCGTTCCCCCTGAGCTGTACGTCCACACGTGTATGATATGGAGATTTTGTCTTAAAAGTCCGAATGAAAACACTTCTATGGACAAAACCCATGTCCCCAAATTTTGAGATCCATCATCATTGGCTCGAAAATCGAGGTGAAAATCTAGTACCGAAATGCTGGTACAGGAATCCTGTAGGTAGGTGTTTAGTACCAGAATACACACAGTCACACCATGAGTACCAGATTAGCATAGAACATATGTTGGTACTGGATTAGCCACCCAGGTAGTACCGGATCAATGCTACTTAATATTCAAATGATTAGGATCATACAAAATCAAGCATTAAATCAAATTAACTCAAGAAAACTAAACAAATCATGCCTTAATCATAATTTACCCCTTATGCACATGAACAAGGTCACTAATTGGATTTATGGAGGAAACAGTAAAGTATACACTCATAGCATAGGTAGAATAGGCTCATATAGAGGGTAATATAAGGCATTAGAAGTGTCAAAATGGAGACTCAACAATGATCGATATTTACTTTGGGAGTTTGGGCTTCAGGCATTTTTCTCCTGCTTGCTCATGCAATTCTCTGAAGTGTTGAATTCCCGAAGTGTGAGATTTGGCACCATGTGTCCTCTTTTTTTTCACGACTGAAATTTACTTCGGGAGGTCAAGCTTCAGGCCTTTTTGTCGTGCTTTCTTTCAAAATTCTCTGAAGTGTCGAATTCCTGAAGTGAGATATCTGGTGACGCATGGCCTTTTGATTTGAATAATCAATATTTACTTCAGGACCTTTAGGAATTTGGGGCTGCTGCCAAGATCAACGGTCCTCGTTGGTTTGAGATCAAAGGTCCACAATTATTTTGGGAGTTTGGGATTCAGCTCTTTGAGACTTTTCAATGCACAGCTCTTACAATCTTATGAAGTGTCGAATTCCCGAAGTGAGAGATATGCCTCCATGTGTCCTCTATATTTGGATGGCTGAGATTTACTTTGGGAGTTTTCTTCTACTTGCTCGCACAATCCTCCAAAGTAAATCTTTCGAAGTGCGAGATCTGCCAATGCGTGTCCTCAACCTTCAATGTCTCATATTTACTTCAGGACTTCGGCTCCTATGCTTAGTCATTAATCCTTGCGTGACTTTGAAATATTGACCGCCGAGAGCCGCTGATCCAAACTGCTTATGGGATCTCCATCGTTGAAAATCAGACCTGCTAGTTGGTGATTCAAGCCCGGAATGGACTGCTCTGAATGATGCACTTTGTGCTCAAGGCTGATATCTGTGCAGACCACTGACTTGGTCATCCTGCGACCTATTGAAAATTATATGTGATAACATTTGGCTCCACAGGGGATGGCATGCTTCCTGTGAGCTACCAAGAATGCGCAGTTCCAGTGCCTTAGCTGTTGGGTTGTGGAATCGAGCTCAAAAAACATCTTGCTGAGGACCAAAGGATGATATGTACACTATCTACTTGGAAAGAAAGAAAACACACATGCTCCAGAAGGATCTTATTTATGTACAATCCTAGACTAACTGAATTTTTACAATGTTCTAGGTGAAAGCAAACTTCCACCATAGCCACCTACGTAACTTCCTAACAAATTTTTTTCTTACTCTATCACTGATCAAAAAAGGATAATGAAAATGTGGCAGTAAACTAATTACCTTCTTCATATTTCCTCCTAATGTTGAAGGTAACATAAAGCTTCGAGGATTCAATACATGGAGAAAATGAAATTCCATGTACTCCCCCACAGGATCATAAAATAGGTGATAAAACCTACTAGATTGATAACAAAAAGCCTGCTCTGCTTTATAGTTGCTCACATCTAGATGAATGTTTGTGGTAAGCACAACTGATTGAAAGGATGATGCAGGATGCTGGTCCACTTCTCCTTTGTCTTCTCCACTAACAACTGCTAGTTGATGGAAAGAAATAACCTCATGTATATCAATGGATGGCTCTTTATCTTTATCATGCTTCTCTTAGTAAAAGTTTTCACTTTCATTATAAGGTTGGAAGATAATTCCTTTCTCTTCAAAAAAAACCTCAACATATTCATCATTGTCTCCATAATGATCAAATAAAGGAGGAGATTTGAATGACATGCCGAGAGGTAACCTCTTCCCGACAAGAGAAAACTGCTCTGAATTACTAAACACAGGTTGCCTTTCAAGATCTAACCCAGGAAGCAATATCTCATCATCATCATATCAGTGAAAAGTAGGCTGCA
Source organism: Picea mariana (assembly GCA_032191745.1). Taxonomy (NCBI): domain Eukaryota; kingdom Viridiplantae; phylum Streptophyta; class Pinopsida; order Pinales; family Pinaceae; genus Picea; species Picea mariana. The sequence goes on along the minus strand of JASDQU010502276.1, from coordinate 15,243 downwards.
TATATCTAGGATTTTTAGAGACATGGCTATAAAGAATATCAGCTTCCAGAACAGACTCAATTTCTGCACTTTCCTTACTGAGACAACAAACACAACTTTCATCGGATGCAAATGAACAAGGAAGAGAAAAAACTTATTCCTCATCCAAGGCATCTCCTTCATTCTCACAACCTTCATAAGAATCAACTATATCCTGAACACATCCTAGATACTCCTCACAACAACTATGAAAAATTATCTTAGAGGAATAAAACTTTTGACAATGCATGTTGAAAGTTGCATGAAACTGTTCCAGGGAGGAGATTCTAGCAGGGGCAAGGATTGATACCACTTACGAGCATCTCCTTCTAATGAGTACATGAACATATTCATTAATGCATCCTTATGATGTATTCCCCACTGATGCATGAGTTCATGAAACTCAAGAAGATGATTTGCAGGGCTGTCATCTCTATGTTCTCTAAATCTGGGCAAAAAATCACCCCATTCATCCATAGTAGGAACAACATTTGGAAAATCAGGAATAGAAGAGAAATTAAAAGGATAACCTCTGAGCCAAAATGGCTTCCATCTGAAAATATGACTTCTTAAAATTGTGGAGTCACCACTGGATTATTTAACCATGGAGTCACCAATTGAATGATATGCAGTCTGAATGCGTCTGGTCTTTGTTCACCATCAAAGATCATATCTGATAGTTTTCGTTCCCTTGGGGAATATTTCTTCATTTCCGTCCCCGAAAACAATGCCATGAATGTTATCACAGAGAGTCACCCTCATATTGCAAGAGGATAAGCCCAATACCCATCATAATGTTTGGTGGATGTTGGTTTTATGAGTGGAGGTCAAATGGACAGAACTCAGTACAAGAATGATTTTAACACTGAAACTGGACAAGCAAAGCACAAGGAAGTGAGGTCATCATTAACTTCAGTCAGTGATTTGAGTTTAAGTGTGAGTAGAAGGAAGACTTAGTAAGAGAGGTGAACAATATTGCTATGGGCATTTGGCTTTCAAGTAGCTCGGTGAAAAAAAATCAAGCTCGAGAGCACTCTTGAACTCAAGTTTCAAACATTGAAATATGTCACAACAACATAATAATCAAACCTACATCATCATCCAACTACAACAACTAGACTGGATCCTCCATGCCCGAGCCTTTCAACATAAGGGGAAATAAGGTAACAAGTAAGCTGACTAAAACTGGTCACAACACTACTATAATCAAACCTACATTACAATATAACCACAACCCTCGACTGGATCCTCCATGCCTGAGTGTTTTAGCACAGTTTAAACAAAGAGATGAAGGAAACTGACTTCTATTAATGCGAAAGTCTCAAATTTGATACATAACCAGAGAACAGTTCTGGCATCAAAATTTTACAAAATAGGGAGCTCTGCTCAACCAGTTGATGACCTTAACAAAATATTGAACTGATCTATTTATACTCAGATCAGTCCTCAACTACCAGGAGTGTGACCTGACTATCTCGTTCAATTATTTCATCTCTGCATTCCTCTGTCAGACTGCGTGTATCCTCCTGTGTCAAATGCAAACTCAGATCAGCATGGGCCTTTCTGCCCTCTGTGGTAATATGGTCCGACATTCTATTCCTCTCATCCATGGCTTTTACGCCTTCAATTTATGGACTGAGATGAGGTTTCAACTACCTTTCCTTTTCCATTAACTGAATCCTCGTTGGGATCGGGATGAGGCTCAACGCTTAGGGGACGGCCACACACTGCTCTTGGATTAGACACTATATAAGCACATGATTGCGGGGTCGTCAAAAGAGGTTTGGATTCACACCACGTTTGAGCCTGCAATTCACCATCTTCTACCATGTATCTATTTTGTTATACCATGGTTTTGATTTCGGGACCGCTCAAGAATTTTATCGTTCGAGCATGTTGCATCCCTACAATGGAGCGTGGCCATTGATCTGGCCATGATCTATGATCCAGGAAAACCCCGCTTCTGTTGCCACGCGCCGCTCTTGGATGGACCCTGCTTCCTACTGCAAAGATCAACGATTCACAATTACTTCAGGAGTTTGGGCTTCGGGCCTTTTCAATGCATAGCTCTTACAATTCTCTGAAGTGCCGAATTCCTGAAGTGAGGGATATGGCACCGCGTGGCCTCTTGATTTGGATGACCGAGATTTACTTCAGGAGTTTGGGCTTCAGGCCTTTTTCTCCTAGTTTCTCACACAATTCACCGAAGTGTCGAATTCCCAAAGTGTGATATCTGGCACCGCATGTCCTCTTGTTTTGGATGAACAAGATTTACTTCTGGAGTTCGAGCTTCAAGCCTTTTTCTCTTGCTTTTTTGCACAATTCTCTGAAGTGTCGAATTGCCAAAGTGAGAGATCTGGTGACGCGTGGCGTTTTGATTTGGATGACCAAGATTTACTTCGGTACCTTTAGAACTTCAGGGATGCTACAAAGATCAACGGTCCTTGTTGGTTTGAGATCAATGGTCCACAATTATTTCAAGAGTTCGAGCTTCAGCTCTTCGGGACTTTTCAATGCAAAACTCTTACAATCCTCCGAAGTGTCGAATTCCTGAAGTGAGAGATTTGCCTCCACGTGTCCTCTAGATTTGGATGGTTGAGATTTACTTCGGGAGTTTGCTTCTGCTTTCTCTCACAATCCTTCGAAGTAAATCTTTCGAAGTGCAAGATCTTCTAATGTGTGTCCTCAGCCTTCAATGGCTCAGATTTACTTCGGGACTTCGGTTCCTCTACCTAGTCATTAATCCTTGTGCAAATTTGAAATCCTGACCGCTTGGGAGTCGTTGATCCGAACTGCTTATGGTATCTCCATCGTTGAAAATCATACCTGCTTGTTGGTGATTCAAGCCCAAAATGGACTGCTCTGAATGCTGCGATTTGTGCTCAAGGTTGATATTTGCGCAGACCATGAACTTGGTCATCCTACAACCTCTTGATATCTATATGTGATAACACCTTCCATCATACCATTTTTCGCTAAATACAACCCCTTCATGATCCCAATTTCACTTATCAATTCCATGTTCTGTGATATTTATTTTTAAGAGAACTCTGTATAATGAAGAAAATTTGGCATGGAAAAGATTGATGATTGATATTCTGGGATATGTTTTTACATAGTTGATTGTTTTATTGATTGTTGGAACGATATTCGTAAATCCTCCACCTCCATGATATCACTTTACGCTAAATACAATCCCTCCATAATCCCATTGATCTTATCAATTCCCTGTTCATGTGGCAATTAATAAATGGTATTTTTATGGATGGATTGCATGTGTATTGTAGTAAATTATAGATCCAACTCTTGATAGAGTTTCATGTATTGGTTATTAATAACTTCATGACTGATTAATTATTGCTACATGATGAGTTTTTTTAGTAGAGTTAGCCATGGCCGAAATAATAGAGGCAGGGGTAACTGACAGCGAGGTCATAGGAGGCCT
>JASDQU010502275.1:26939-38018 GCA_032191745.1 Picea mariana | reverse complement strand
TGTAACTTGGAAGGGTCAACTGCCCCAATGTTGATAATAGATATTTCCTTTAAGAAGGACATGTTTGTAAAACCTCAAGTGTGGACATGGTTGTAGGGGAATGAGTCAAGTCATCCATTATGTTATAGCTATGATTTGCCCGTGCATGAGGGTTGTGAGAAGTGCATCATAGAGGTGCAATACTCTCGAAGTAGGGTCACCACTAGGACGTGGGATAATCAAGGGTGAACTAGGTGAGATTGGGTGGCATTGAATGTGGCCAAAGGGAAGTCGGAAGGCATACTGTATTGACAGCTTCTAGTTTGCAAATTGATATCTACATAATTCATAAGAATTTTATGAAAAGAAGAATTGTCGGGTTGAGCTTGATTCGGGGTTGGGTATTGTCATGTTGGTTAAGTGGAGGATCTAGTCTCTTGTTGTGTAGAAACAACTCCTTGTTAGGGGAAGGGGTTGTATAACACGAATAGTTGCAAAGTTTGAGGGAAATTATGCTAGGTAGGTGGAGTACCCTGAGGGGCAGGGGATCCTTGGGTAGCCATAGAATCCTTCATTCATTTAAATCCTATTATTTGGGGGCACTAGTAAGTATAGTATCTCGTACTCACCACATAATGTTTGGGGAATTTCTTTCGAAGGTTACTATTCTTACAATGTCTTTGTTGGTTGTTTTTGTTATTACTAGTATTTTGATTATGATTACTAGCATTTGTGTTTCCCATGGTTTGGGTATTTTTGTGTTAGGGATTTCTCCCCCCATCCCTAGTTGGTGTTTGGTTTATTATTTTCCTTCTTTTTAGGATTATTCTGCTAGGTGGTAGGGTTGACCATGTTCAATTGTCCAAACATTATTGTTGGGATTGTGGTGATGTAAAATTGGGTAGTGGAGGACCAGACAATGGATAGTACAAGTTGTTCTGACATGGAATCCCATATTGGTTGTATAACGTCGACACCCCTCCACTACAATTTGGATTTCATGAAGGCCCATGGGTATGAAATGGAATTGATATAGCTGGCCAGGGTATGGGATTTGTGGGACATGTTGGGTTGTGCCCCCTAGCTATTGAAGGAGGAGGGTTTGGTAATGGACTACTGGATGCATATGGTATGCCCACAAAAGGTTAATAGTAGGGGGATCCTCTATCATGGTTACCATAGTGATTGGTGTCGTAAGGGGGTGAAGGGAAACCATATGGGTTAAAATATGTCATAGACCTAACCAATTTGTCATTAGAATGGGATGACCCAAGATTTTTCTGACCAAATGGCTAAGGTCGAAGGGCATCAGGGGAGTGTCATGTATAGGTAGTGTTGAACCCCTTTTGTTCTTCCCCTTCCCTTCTTTTTTCTCTCTTCTTTCTCACCTTTCTTTCCCCTCTATAAATTTTCTTCCCCGCATATCCCCTACATCCTTTCCCTTTCTTGGTTTTATTGAACTTACCATACTTAGTCATTTTTTTTCCATATTTGCAGGTTGGTGGACTGGTGGACGTGTTTTATGTTTCCTTTTCTTATAAGATCAATTTTCCCCAACACTTAGTTTATTTTCTCTATCGTGGACTTGTAGACTTGCATTTGGTACCTTTTCATCTCTCACAAGTCGCCCGATAAGTCTCAACACTTAACCATTTCACAACCAATTCATCGATTATGAACTCTCAGACTCGCAGACTTGTAGTTTCGTTCCCAACTCTCACTTTGACTCTCTGTCATGATGTGTCCCATTCTTTCACATTTCTCGAGTCGCATTTAATGTTATTCTTATGGACTCAGCTGCTAAATTTATTTTTGAAAAGGTCATTAATTAACGATGTTTATATCAAGGCAATTCACATTTATTTCAAGTTAATTCTCTCATCCAAATAAATCTAACTTAAGGGTCACTTTATTGTGATAAGTATTATTACAAATAATTTCACCAACTTTTCGAAGACAACCATGAGAAAACAATATTTATGCAGGGACACCTTGAACCTGTTCGACAGAAAAGACCATAACTACCATTGGTCCAGATAATATTGGTACTATTCAAAATTGTTGGATAAAGAAAACAATAAAGTCTGGACATCAGGGATAGCTCTTGTCAGTTGTGTCTAGAGGTTTTTGAATGCAAAGATATTGTCACCTGGTGCATCGATAAAATTGTCTAGAACATAAGAACCATATCATTGCAAAGTGAATCCCTTGTTTCGTTGGCACCTTCAGTGTTCAAGAAGATGTTGAGATTGTCAAAGCTGAACCTGGTCTATAAAGGGGAAGAAGCCAGAAATTTTATGAAAACTAAAAATAATGGAATACAACTTCTACAAGAATATCTACAAGATCCTACCTCAATGTCAGAAGACCTATCCAGGATTCAGGTTAGTTATTTAAAATACCCATATAAATAAATTACTTGGTTATTCACTCGAATTATTGGTCAATATTCTATAGCAACTATTCCTCGATTGGCATTGTATATATTGCATTTCACTATTCACAAGAGTGAAATCTTTGACTGGTCAAGGATTATCTCAAATGAAGTTACTATGCAGCTAATAAATTTCAAGGCTAGGAAGAATTTTTATATGACATCTTATTTGGTGTTCACCATCACTTGTTGTCATGTTTTTAAGGGATTAAGCATTGCTAAAAGGGTAAACTCAAAGGTGGACCTTGTAACCATGTGGTATCAAGATCTGTGGAGGAAAAAGGTTGGCCAACATTTCTATGAAGTATATAATAATTTAATGCATGAGTTTAAAAAGTTATTATTAGGAGAAGATACTTCTCGGCTCTCATTGGAAGCCTTGTCATTTCTGAATGGAAAAGGAGTTCTTGAAAAAATGGATGATTATGATATCATGATGGTTTTTTTTCCTCATGAAAACCTCATATTTCTTCCATATTATGTGTCTGATAAAAAAATTGTTACAAAAGTCGCAAGACAGTACAGATTTTGGTTTCATCCCTTTTATGAGAAAAGAAAAAAGAATTTCATCTCTCTTCCCTGGAAGGTTGGAAAAATTCTCATAAAAGGAATTGATAAGATTGATGAATATGCTTCCTATTTTGACCATTTCAACATGAGGTATGCAAAGGAGATCAAGGGGTTTGACCATGATCACCTTTTTTACAATCATATACTTCCAGTCGGGCTCAGCCCCTCTCTCATCAACACTCTTATATATGGAGAAGAACAGGGTGATAGTCATGACCCTAATGTTCAAGAAGTTGATAGAAATCCTAGTGATATAGAGACTATCATAAGCACAACAGAACCCCATAAGGAGAGAGTGCTCAATCACCCATTGTTTCTTGAACAAGTGTTATACCCAAGGTAAGCCCTCAGCCCAAAATGACCCAACAAAGAAAAACCCAGAGAATTAATTCAAAGGATGACGAAGAGAAAAACCCTCCTCAAGGGAATTTAGAAAATCCCCACAAATTAAAGGTCAAAAGGAAAAGAACTTATTCTCACCAAGGGGGAGAAGAAATACATGCACCTAAACCTGATATGTTATTGGATGACATGGACCTAGATGTAGACATCGAGAATATCATCTTCCCAGACGAAGAAGAGTCTGTTGCAGAAAATGTACCGCATATTTCTACACTTGTTGTCCAAGATGCGATTTTTTATGATGAAGAAACGTTTGTTGTTCAGAATGCCTTGTTTGATAAAGATTCTAAGAAAATGATTTTTGGGAGGACCTCAAAGAGTAAGAGAGGAAAAGTGTGGTCTACCATTGATACTTGGAACATGTTACCATCAAAGTTGTCTTCAATCGCTAATATGGAGGAGGAAAATGCTTGACTAAAAGAAAGAATCGAGGAATTTGAAGCAACTCTTATGCCTCCACCCATTATGGCTACCCCAGTTGCCATGATTTAGCCTAATAAGAGTTTTCAAGAAACCCCGAGATCAAGTTCAAAAGTTAAAGGAATTTCAAATTTGATTATTTCCACTCGACATTTTTTCGAAGAAAATATAAACAAAAGGATGTCATTAATTTTAGAGTTATGGGATATGACAAAAATATTTGCCTCTCTCGACCTAAGAGTGCATAACACTAAGAAATATTTGGGTGCAGATCTGAAAAATGATGAAGGTTTTTATGTTGATGGAATTGTGATGTTTGCAACAAAGGTCTTAGCAATGATGGACCAGGTGAGAAAACAAGAAGATATACCCTCCCAGATCCATATCAAACAATTAAAGGCATGTTGGATTGAAAGAAACAATGGTTTAAAGGGATTGTTAATGCAATTAGATGATGTGTCATGAAAAAATAATGGAAACATATTCAAATATTATTGGCTTGGATATTGTCGACACCATCATTGAAGTTTTCAACCCAAAATTCATTTCAAATTTGATGCTTATGACTCGACATCAATTTGAGGAACAAATTGAAGAACTGAAGAAAGTATCAATTGAAAAGTTAGACACTATGGTTGAGTTCACACATGGTGATATCGAAAGTTGGCTTGTTGAGAATACCAATAAAAATGAAGAGATTTAAAATACTTTTCAACATTTATCTATTGACTATAGAGAAGTCAAGCACAAATTGTTAAATATTGAAGTGAAACAAGAAGTGATTGCTTCCCTGTTAAGGGACTATATTTAAAAATGGTTAAACAACTCTATTTCCAAGATTTCTTAAATATCAGCAGAAGCAATTACAACCGACCCTCTAACTACCACAAACAAGAGTACAAAAGACGCAGCAACAAGCAAGTAAAATACGAGATTCCATCATAGTAAGTCTATGTTGATCACATATTTCTTCCCTTGTCAATTTTTCATCCAGTTATTCTTCTTCTTTAACTAGAAAAGTATAACTAAATTCTGATAAACTTACTCTTTGTCTTCTTTCCAGATTTTGTTGTTCGAGATCCACCCATGCTCCTCTTTCTACTTCATACTTTCTTGTATATGTTTGTTTTATGGTCCATCGGAGCCCCAATCCCAGTCCATTGGACAAATGCCTAAATTTCATGCACTGTAATAAACATTGTTATTTTTTGAGAAATCCCAGAGAACTAATTCGGGATCAATTTTGACTGTATTTTATAACTATGAGTTCTTAGTATAAAGCATTTGAAATTGGTCTATCATAATCTTATTTTGAACTCTATAAGTAATACTCTTTAAAAAATCTCTCATGCAAATGGACCATTTTCTTTTATTTTGAATGTGATCAGAATATTTATTTTTGCTATGATGGATGTGAGAACATTTTTATTTTTGTAATGTGTGATGTTTGAGATTCCTAGTCCACTTCTCAAGAATTCTCTTTTACAAATATTCTTTTACTTTTCAACAATTTGATTTTTCTTGAGAATTAAAGATTGGACTATATCATATGATATGGTCCCATATTATTCTTGATTTAAAATTATGAAGAATATCATAAGCCAAAGAGGAGTACCACCTCTTTAAAAATGCAAGTGGATTCATATCTTCATGAGCTTGTCGTTTCGGTCCTGACGAATTCAAGCACCAACATTTTTGGGGACCATACTAGGGAACAAACTTGAAGATTTAAAGTTGGTTTTAGACCATAAAATTATATGACTTTGCCTTAGGATAACCAGCCCCAGTTAGAAATCAGATTGAAAAACCAACGAAGTATTCTACACCAGTTATACAATTTTGCAATAACAGCAGCCAGAACTAGAGAAGAACTAGAAAGGTCTTGGGAAACACTAGTTCAAGAAGAAGAAAGAGAAAATCTTTGAATACAAAGAAGAGACGAAAGGAAATACTGAAGAAATGAAAGACAAGCTCGGAGATCGCAAGAGCGTAGTGGGAATTGAATATGGACGAATACAGAGGATCAATCACTAGAAGCAAGAGCAAGCAACTATGCACCTCAGAAATTGAAAAGCATCCTCTTGAAGAAAAGAAGAATCTTTCAGGAATGGATGATAGAGAAGATAGAAGAGAAGAAAGACACAAAGAAAGGAGACATGAAGAAAGACATGAAGAAAGATGAGAAGAAAGGAAGGAGGAAAGGAGACATGAATAAAGACGAGAAAAAATGTATAGAAACCTAAGAAGGGTAAGAGACTCCTCCCTTGACCTTGAGGAGAACAACATGAGCTCCATGTTCTTCCTAAGGTACTTTGAAGACATTTTCCATAGATGGAATGATTTATGTTAAAATAGATGTTGATTTGTTTTTGGATGTTTGTGATTTCCATCTTAATGAACATGATGACATGATGGTAAGGTTGTTTCTCCAAACTTTGTCGGTCCAAGCTTATGAATGGTAAACATTGTTTCCCACAAGATCAATTGGATCATTTGATGATCTTGAAATGATGTTCTTAAACATGTTTTCTCCTCCAGTCGCTTATCATACTCTTCTCACCAACTTCACCCAAATATGTCTAAAGAATAGTGAGAGGATAAGAGATTTCAATTTCAGATTCAATAAAATGTTGAATAAGATCCTTGAAGAAAAGAGGCATAATGATCTAGTAATACTTGGTTGCTACAAAAATGTCATTCCGTCCAATGCGAAGTTTTCTATTAGAGCTTCTCAAATTGAGACTTTAGATGAACCAATGATCAAAGCTATGGATATGGAGTAAATCATGATTGAAATAGGCGGTGGCCCTGACATTGTCCTTGGAAGAGTTCAAAGGCATATGGATAGTTTGAATATTGTTGATCAAGGAGCATCTAGTTCAAAGAACAATGAAGAGAAAAAACCACATCCTGGTGAAAATCAAGCAGTCGGTGGATGATTCTTTAAAGGAACTATCCCAGATGTGAAAACGGATCGCATTGCAGCTCAGGAGATGAAGCAAAGAATGGAGATTGTGCAAATGAATAGAACCATCAGACAAATGTAGAATGAAATAACAAGACTAAGAAGGAATGATAATTACATTCCTAATCTGAGGATGTTGGTTCAAGAGAAAAGAATGAGCCCTTCCCAAGAACAAAGAACGAGGTTTGAAAATGTCGATAACCAACAAAGACAGAGGGTTCCCAAACCGCCAACTCCGAATGCAATAATACTTGATGAGCCATACAATGAGAAAATGGTCGAACCAGAAAATGATTATATGCCAGAAGACATTTTTGAATCTGTATAGATGAATGGATGTGAGAAATCCATGTACATATTTGAAGAAGATGAAAATGATATTATCTCACAATAAAACATTCTCCAAACACTGGCACTTGTAAATAAGTCCAAGAATAAAGAGAATTCTAAAAAAGAAAAAGAATAATATAAGGAGAAAGAGAGTGATAAAAGTAAAGTGACCAGAACATAAGTTAAAAAGAAACAAAAGACTCTCAATCCCCTTCAAATGATATGCAATGTTGTTGACGATCTAAGCAAGTTAAGAATTACTCTACCTTTTACAGAAGTAGTAAAAATTCCCCAACAGAGGGAAAACATCCTAAAACTATTGGATGAGCCAGCTGGGAGAATTGAAGTAGTGATTGCAAACCTAAAGTAGAGTCAGAATACATTAGTGGTGAAATTAAGAGGCAAAGTTCCACCTTTTTACATTTCAATAGAGAATCACGATGTTGTGCTCCACAACTTTCTTGTAGATTCTGGTGCAATAAACAACATCATGCCTTTGGCGGTGATGCAGGAACTTGGCATGAGTTACACCAAGTGATATGAAACAAGCAAGAGAATCTATGCAATTGATTCTCGGAAGGTACCAGCCTATGAAGAAATTAAGGATTTTTATGGTTGTATTATCGTCGCTCCTCATATCATCACATTTTTCACTATTGTGGTGGTGGATCTTCCTCTAGCATACAGATTTGTCCTTGGAAGAGACTGGTCTTCCATGATTGGTGGCTATATAATTAATGATGGAAGTTGTATGATGTTTCCTGACAAAGATGGAGCAATGATCAAGGTTTCACGCAAACCTATGAGATTGTTTTCTTTCAAAAAGAAGGATAACGAACTGATGGAAGATTATATAGATGTTGGTATTGGGAATTATTTCATCCTAGATATGGAGATAATCGAGGACATAAAGAGGGAAGATCATTTTTTTATTGGTTATTGGAGAATTTCGTTCAATGGAGCTTGCTCAAGCTCAGAGAATGGAGTTGGGATTGTACTCAAAATCCCTGAGAAGGTTGTATACCCACATGCCATCAGAATTGAGTTCCCATGTACAAATAATGAAGTGGAGTATGAAGCCCTAATTCAAGGGATGATTCTGGTGTTGGAGATGAAGATTGAACATTTGATTGTGACCGTGGACTCGGATTTGGTAATAAATCAAATCACTCAAAAGTATATGATTAAAAAGGAAAGTCTCAAGATATATTTCAAAAGAGTGAATGAATTAATGGAGGCCTTTAGTTCCTTCAATATATCTTTTATTCCAAGGGATAAAAATCAAAAAGCGGATTCTTTGGCGTTGGTCGCTTCATTGTCAAATCCAAGTGACATCAAAAGTGAGACATATTTTCAAGTGAAAATATTTTTTCAACCCTTAGTGCCAGATAACCAAGATTATCTCCAAGTGTTTGAGAATGATGAAAACTTATATTTTTTGGCAAATGAAAATGATGTTGAAGATAATAATATTACTATTGTTCCAAAGAATTGTTTCCAATTTGAGTCTCTTTTCACAAGAGATGATCATACAAAAAGTCTCAAGGAAGAAGTATCAATCCCGAAAGTACAAGAAATGAAGAAAGTCAATATTGGAACTGATAGTTCCCTGAAGTACGTAAATTTGGGAGTTGATTGTACATATGAAGAACTTGATCAATATATCGCCCTTTTCAAAGTATATTTTGATGTTTTTTCTTGGAGTTATGATGACCTGAAATCCTACGATAAATCAATATTTCATTATATTATTCCATTAAGAGAAGGATCAAAGCCCTTTAAGAAGAAAATAATAATGATGAATCCCAAATTAAAACCATTGGTAAAGATCGAGTCATAGAAATTAAAGAAATATGGAATAATATATCCCATTAGACATTCTAACTGGCTCTCAAACCTAGTGGTTGTGAGAAAAGAGACCGGGGAAATTCAGATGTGTGTGGATTTTAAATATCTCAATAAAGCAAGTTTAAAAGACAATTATCATCTACCTAACATGTAATTCCTTCTTCAACAAGTCACTGGGTCTGGTTGTATGTCCATGTCAGATGGCTTTTCTGGATACAATCGAGTTTTAGTTGCAAAGGAAGACAGACCTAAGACAGCTTTCATAACACCTTGGGAGACATATGTGTACACTCGGATGCCATTTGGTTTGAATAAATGTTGGAGCTACTTTCCAAATGGCTATGGACCACGCATTCGAAGGTTTGATAGGTATTCATGGTGGATTACTAAGATGATATAATGGTCCATTCAAAGGAAAGGAAACATATCCATCATATGAGGCAAGTGTTTGAAAGATGTAGATTGTATGGGGTTTATTTGAATCTGAAGAAATGTTTGTTTGTTGTAGATAAATGGAATTTGTTGGGGCATATTGTCTGTAAAGAAGGAATTTATATTGATCTAGAGAGGGTCAGGGCTATCAATGAACTCAATCCTCTGTCTTCTAAGAAAGGAGTGCAATCATTTTTTGGAAAGATAAATTTTGTGTGAAGGTTGGTTCATGATTATGCGAGCATAGTAAAACCGATTAATCTATTGTTAAAGAAAGACCAAAGGTTTGAATGGACTTCAGACATGCAGGATGCATTTAATAACATTAAAAGAGCAATTACTACAACAACAATGTTCATCAGTCCAGATTTTCAAAGGGACTTTATCATGTATTGTTTTTCTATAGAAAGTGTTGTGGCATCAACCCTTACCCAAAGAAATGTTAAAGGTGAAGATTTACCAATCAACTTTATGAGTAAGACTCTCCATGACTACGAATTAAGATACTTAGAGTTCGAGAAGCAATCATTTTCTCTCATGAAAGCAGTAGCACATTTTCAAACCTATATTTTAAATTCTTGTGTCATAGCATATGTTCCATCCTCTCGAGTAAAGATGTTTTTGAACCAAAAACTAAGAGAAGGGAAATGGGTGAATTGGCTGGAAAAAATTCAGGAGTATGACATTGAAATCAATCCTTTGAAAGAAGTCAAAGGGAAAGGATTGTGCAAACCATTTCGGATAGTGATGCCGTAAATGGAGTGATTTTGGTTTCAATTGGAGAGCCTATATCTAGCTCGAAGTGGTACATATATATTGTATTCTATTTAAAATCTGGTCAATTTCCCACCAGCATGACTCCAAAGGAAAGAATAGTTTTAAAGATGAAGTCAAGCCAATATGTGTTGATTGTTGAAATATTGTTCAGAAGAAACTATGATGGCATGTTGTTGAGATGTGTAGATGAAAGGAAGGCCCAAGAACTGATGCAAGAGTTTCATGAAGGAATATGTGGAGGACATTTTGCACCTACTGCTACAGCACATAAAATAATAAGAGTTGGATGTTATTGGCAATCAATTTTCAAGGATTCATATGCAATGGTGAGAAGATGCCTTCCCTGTCAACAATTCTCAGGAAAGATGAAGAGGTCTACAATTCCATTGTAACCTGTTGGCACAGGGGCATACCTAGGGTTCACTCCAAGGGCACACCAACAAATCCCTAGCTATTGGCCCTTTTGGCAACACCTGTGAAGCAGATGCAGTCTCACCCGAAGTAGTTATGAGGGGGTTGTAGGACAGAGATGTCTACAACTAGGGGAATATCAAGTGGATCTAGTAGAATAGCAACACAATATGCACTTATCACTTATCAAGCTAGATCTATCCTGCGCAGTTATAGATCTGATCTAATACAGCAATGCAAACAACAAAATAATAGCAACAGAGATCAAAGCATCAATCAAACATTCACAACACAAGGTATCTGTGGTTCACCCTCTCTCTAGGGCTACATCCACAAAACTATGCTTATGATTTATTAAGGAAAATCATATAGTTCTTTTCTATGCTCTCAGCTAGCAGATCTTCTTTCTCCTCCCTCTTTCTCTCCCCTTTCTGCACACCCAGTTGCAGGACTTTATCTTTGCACACAGCTAAAGATCCTACAATACAATCCTCTCTCTCAACAGAGCTAT
>JASDQU010502275.1:7345-19737 GCA_032191745.1 Picea mariana | reverse complement strand
AGTATGTGGACGAAGTAACATGTGATGTAGTGTCGTTAAGAGAATGTGGAATGATCTTAGGTAGTCCATACTTATATGATCGTAAGGCAATCTTCTATAGGACAAAGAATCAATATCAATTCACTAAAGCAGGTCAAGACTATCTGGTTCATGCTCATCATGTTAAAGCAAATAAAACACTTCAAACAATGGAACAATTAAAGAAGGCAGTGCAAGCAAGCAACAAAACAATAATTGTTTCAAATGAAGTAATCAATCTTAAGCAAGAACAAGAAATGATTGTTAAATGGAAAATCAATCATAAGTTGCTTCAAGATAAGCTCATGTCGTGCAAATATTTCAAGTATATCAGTTCATTTGTAGTTGTGTTGTCATTAGTAATGTTTTCTACATGGATGATAGTGGCTTCAGTAATATGTAACAGGGTTCAAATGGATAACAATATACTGTCAGTTGTCATGATTGTGTTACAGTTGATCTTGATGAGACAGGTGCACAGGATAGAGTTCAGAGACAGCGAACAAGCCGAGTGGCCTATCTCGAGCTTGTTGAATAGTTAGTAACCTTTTGGGGACCAAAAGGTCTTTTAGTGGGGAGGTGTGATCCAAAATCGGATCCAGAAGCCTAACAGGGCTCAAAAATGCTCAAAAATGAAAGTGCTCGGAATCCGACGAAACCAGCGCCATTGCGTCTGTCTCGTCTTCTTGATTCCGGCCATATATTTACTTCATCAAAAAGGCTCCGTATGCGAAAGATATCGCGTTCTATCTGAAAACCCAAACAGGCAAAAAAAAGGGATGACTGTACAGTCTATACAGTCCGTACAGTGCCACATGGCAGGCTGACTGTATAGGTCGTATGACCGTATAGATGATGTGGAAGCTCTTGGAGATGACACTTGGTAGGTGATGTGGTGTATGGTAGACAACTGGACCAATCTATGGGTGACACATGTCACCACTGTAAGGGTGACATGTGGCACGGGATGACGTCAGCAGGTGATTGGGTAGGTACGGTGGCAGGGAACGTGGCAGGTGATGTGGACCATTCGGAAATTGACACTTGGCAGTTTTTGGTTGGTTTTTGATGTGCCACATGGCCCAGTCATGGGCTGCCATGTGGCACCATGTGGTTGGCTCATGATTGTTTAAAAGTTATGGTCTCCACCGGGGTCGAACCCCTGACCTTTCCTCTGCGCAATGGACTGGCAGGACCGGGCTAACCACCTAGGCCACTAGTGTTTCTTATTATGTATGTGGCAAAGAATGTATTTATGTTTGATTGATGTTTTATTCGGTGGGGTAAAGAGTTGGGGCTTAGCCCCAGCCCTCAGCACGAACATATGACCACGACCACAGGAGGGGCTTACCATATGTGCAGTGTGTGTGGATAGGGTCCAGCCCTTGGATCCCCAGTGGATGCCACAAGACCAGGGCTATAGCCACCAAAGTTGGGCATGGTTAGTTGTTAGCCATCGAGTCCTATGACCACTCCCGATGACCAGGAGCCAGCAAGGGGGGGCCATCGCACACACAGAGGAGCGCCCGGCCACATGGCCGCCTCCCATATGACTAGGAGCGTACGTGTTTTGGAGGCTACGCCCAAATAAACATAAAGTGGGTTTTTGTTATAAATTTTGGGATTTTCAATGATTTTATGCCTGCTAATGGTGGATTTGACCCATTTTTGGGAGATATTGGGCATTTTTGGAGCCCAAATTTTGGGAGGAAGTTGGGGATGGATAACCAACTTCAGATATATATAAACCAGGCCTGTTTGAGGCCATGGAGGACATTTAGAGTAGATTTATGCTGAAGGGAAGCCAAGCCAAAGCCATTTTAATGCAGGGAAGCTATTGAGGAGTAGATGCTTGCGGGCCATTTTTGGGAGCTCCGGACGTCCGTTTTGCGTGTCATTTTCTTTGCAGGATTCTAGAGATCTGGAAGAACATGACTAGATTAGTATTGTATTCAATTGGCACTACTGCGATGTACTTTTGATATTTTGAACATAAATAAAGAAGCCTCCCCCACAGAGACAAAGGCCCAGAGACATAGGCAACATTGTGCCGAACTACATTATCAATTCTCGTGTTATGGTTTGTTGTTTATTACTTCATTTCAGATATGCATATGTGTATATGGTCGTCATAATTCCTCTCTTTTCCTCATTCTTTCATTAAGTTTCTCAAATGGTTAATTAACGCATGCAAAATTAAAATTCAACCATAGTCACTAAAAGATCCTACGGATCATCGTGCCCTACGGACTTACAGAATGTGCAGTACAAGTTTGTGGGTGTCTAAACATACTTCTGCATATAGTAGCACTCACCAGGGCGATGTCGGGTTCTGCAGACTTTGCACTGGGGCATATTAACTTGCTTCAAGGGGCTCGGCGCTCCTGATGCCAAATATTCATGAAACAGGGGACAATGTTCTTTATCATGACCTTTGTATCTTCATCTTACACACCAGATATCTTCTTTTTTGTCCTTTCCCTTGTCCTTCTTCATGTCCTCGACCTGCAGAGATAAACTAGTCAGCTGGTTCAAGATCTGGCTCATACCTGAGCTAGATTCTCCCATAGGTCTTGATTCAAGCTTCATGGTGATATCCAAAGCTTCTATCTACGAAGCAATCTTCTATTGCATCAAGAGAACCCTGATATGTGGTAAAAGAGTAGCAATGAACCATTTTTTGTTCTGCTCATCTGCGATTTTAAAAGTCAATCGGCCTGTTAGGGTCTTGAATCTCTGGTCAAACTCCCAAACAGATTCAGCTACTTTCTGTTTGATCTCCTTCAGCTCGGTAATACACTGTGACTCTGACTTGGGTTTTTTAAACTCTGCAATCAGCATATTCTTGATCTCATTTAGTGGTTTAGGCTACGCAAGTCCTTAGCCAAGCTTCATGTACCAGCTCAATGCACGATCCCTCAGTGTAGTGTTGGACTGGTTTCTTTTAACAGCTTCATCGGTGATGTTTTTGATGTTCCATACGGCCTCGCATAGGAACCAGTGCTCATCAAGATCTTCATATCCATCTCCTCTAAAGATAGGGAGCCTCATCTCATCTTCCATAGAGTTGCCTAGGTTTCTTGTCTGTGTAGATGTTGAACTGCTAGTAATAGTACTCTGTGGGCTCTAGTGATTTGGAATACTCTGATGACTTAACATTTATGAAACAACAGGAGGATTGATATTACTTACTTCAGTGACCTGCGTAGTTCCTGAGGTTTTTGGCTTGTTTCGGCAAAGTTCTTCAGCTGCTTCTTCCTCTGCTCTAGGGGTTTCTAAGTGCTCTTCGTCTATCAGATCTGCCTCTTCTCCACTGTAGAAACCTTCTTCCCCATAGTTTTTCTTAAACAGGTTCTCAATGTGAACCCTCCTAAATACTCTTCCACTATGCGTGTGTCTAGGTTATGTGTCACTGCCGCTGTCTGAATTTCTGAACATTAGCCTTTTCAGATCTAGCCAATCTACCGTATCTTTAATATGTGGTTTTCATGCAAGAGCATCTTGATTTTTAACTTCAAAAAATGAAAAAATTTCCCTCTGGGTCCCTTGAAAAAGTATCTCTCAGCCTGGCTATATGATTATGTTCTGTCAACAGCAAATTCAGTGATATACCCTCCAATGGTACTATCAAACCAGTGATCTATAGCTCGGGATACGGTGTTATCAACTCTCTTGACCTTCTGGATCAGTGCCGACATCCAAACCATAGGAGGTCTAGATATGATCTTGAACTGTGTGTTAGCTAACCTAGCCAACCACTTGTGTAGCTCCTAATGGATTCCTCCAAAGAAGATCTCGTGAATGTCGGTGAATATGTATCTTTGTAGCCAATCTTCAATACTCAGCTTAGGGTTTTTATTCTGAGCCTCAGTGAAGTCCCTTTCTTGATCCTCTGTCCACTTTTGAATATATGTCTTCTATGGGAACCACCTTGACATTCCCTCATGAAGATTCATGTCCCGGCAATGAAACCATTTGTTGGCACAGGGGTAGACCCAGGGTTCACTCCAAGGGAGCACCAACAAAACCCTAGCTACTGGCCATTTCGGCAACACCTGCGAAGCAGATGCAGTCTCACCCAAAGAAGCTATGAGTAGGTTGACGAACAGATATGTCTACAATCAGGGGAATATCAAGTGGATCTAGTAGAATAGCAACACAATATGCACTTATCACTTATCAAGCTAGATCTATCTTGCACAGTTATAGATCTGATCTAATACAGCAATGCAAACAACAAAATAACAGCAACAAAGATCAAAGCATCAATCACACATCCACAACACAAGGTATACGTGGTTCACCCTCTCTTTAGGGCTACATCCACAGAACTGTGCTTATGATTTATTAAGGAAAAGCATGCATTTCTTGTCTACGCTCTCAGCTAGCAAATCTTCTTTCTCCTCCCTCTTTCTCTCCTCTTCCTGCGCACCCAGCTACAAGACTTTATCTTCACACATAGCTGAAGATCCTACATTACAATCCTCTCTCTCAACAGAGCTATAACAATGCTCAATGACCAATATATCATGAACAACCCAACCAAGGTCCTCTTGACCTTTATTTATACATTACAATCACTCATCGATAGCCTTAGGTCGAAACCTAGGTGCCAAAACCCTAAATACCAAAACCTTAGGTGTATAAAACCCTAGGTCAACTTGACCCTTTTTTTCCAGGCTTCGCCAGCCTGTCTTTCCTTTCTTCTCGTGCGGTACTCCAAAGCATCCAACGGTGGATTTTCCCACTTTCTGAATCATTCTCGATTCATCTCCCTTGTTGATCTATCATCCTCGATCTCCTCATCCAACAACTTGCTTTTCTGTACTTCGCTCCATATTTTCTGTTTTTTTCCTCACTTCAACCCAGTGACAGTCACTATGTCTCCCGCGAAGCTCGCTTTTTACCTTTTCTTCCTTGTACTTCACTTCCTTCCATAACCAAGGGCCAACACAACCCACATCAGTAGAACAACCATTCACACAATGAGGGCTAGATGTCATTGGACCAATAAACCCAAAATCAAGTAAGGGTCACATGTATATTATTACTGCTACAGACTATTTCACGAAATGGCAGGAAGCAACATCATTGAAAAAGGTTTATTCTGACGAATTGATTAAATTCCTCAAGGATAATATCTTGTCAAGATTTGGTGTTCCATAGAAATTTATTACAGACAATGGCTCAATTTTCATTGGATCAAAGTTTACAAAATTCTGCAGACAATATGATATTGTGATGGGACAATCATTGAATTACTATCCATAAGGAAATGGCCTTGTCGAGTCTACAAATAAGACATTGATTCAAATCCTGAAGAAGACTATTGATCAAAATCAGAAAAATTGGCACTTGAAGCTGACAGATGCTTTATGGGAAAGCAGAATGACGCCAAAGGATATCACTGGGATGTCTCCTTACATGTTGGTTTATGGAAAGGAAGCAAAGATGACAATTATCCTTGAATTAAATGCTTCGACTTATGTAGTCAACCTAGGAGACACTGAAGATACTCCCCCTTTGCAGAAGAGATTGAATCAACTATTGAGATTAGAAGAAGAAAGAAGTGAGGCTTTGAAGAAAATATCACAGAGGCAGCAAAATGTTAAAAAATATTTCGATCAAAGTGAAACAATCAAGAATTTTCAAAAGAGTGAATTGGTGTTGCTTTGGAACAAAGAGAAAGAGAAGTCGTCAATGCATACGAAGTTCGAAGCACTCTGGATTGGTCCTTCCCTCATTGAAAAAATTATGGGTTTCAACTCATACATGTTAAAAGATATGAAGGGAAAGATGTTGATGTTGCTTGTCAACGGGCAAAACTTGAAAATTTTCTTCACTTGAGATACTCTCATTTCTTTGTACATAGTTTTTATTTTTATTTTGTACATCCTCATTGTTTCGACTCCATTTCCCAAAGGATAAAAAATATAGTCGTGAGATTCTAGATTCTTAACAACCCACAGGGGGTTATCATCCCACAGTTGGAGACAGTTGTTGAACCCCTTTTGTTCTTCCCCTTCCCTTCTTTTTTCCCTCTTCTTTATCACCTTTCTTTCCCCTCTATAAGTTTTCTTCCCCACATATCCCCTACATCCTTTCCTTTTCTTGGTTTTATTGAACTTACCATACTTAGTCATGTTTTTTTCCATATTCGTAGGTTGGAGGACTCATGGACGTGTGTTATGGTTCCTTTTCTTATAATATTAGTCCACTTGAACACTTAGTTTATTTTCTCTATTGCAGACTCACGGAATTTCATTTGGTACCTTTTCATCTCTCACAAGCCGCCCGATAAATCTCAACACTTCTCGAGTCCGACTCTCTGTCTCTCCACCATGACGTGTCCCATTCTTTCACACTTATCGAGTCACATTTAATTCTATTCTTACGAACTCAGGTGCTAAATTTATTTTTAAAAATTTATTTAATTAATAATGTTTATATCGAGGAAATTCACATTTATTTCAAGTTAATGCTTTCATCCAAATAAATATAACCTAAGGGTCACTTTGTTGTGCTAAGCAGTATTGCAAAGAAGTTCGCCAACTTGCCGAAGACAGCCATGAGAAAACATTATTTTTGCAGGGGTACCTTGAACTTGTTTTCCAGAGAAGAAAAAAACTACCATTGGTCCAGATCATATTGGTACTATTCCAAATTGTTAGATAAAGAAAACAATTAAGTCTGGGCATTAGGGATAGCTCTTGTCGGTTGCATCCCAGAGGTTTTTGAATGCAAATATATCGTCACCTGGTGCATCGATAAACTTATCCATAACAGAAGAACCATCCCATTGCAAAGTGAATCCCATGTTTCGTTGGCACCTTCAGTGTTCAAGAAGATGTTGAGATTTTCAAAGCCGAACCTGGTCTATAAAGGGGAAGAAGCTAGAAATTTTTTGAAAAGCAAAAATAATGGAATAGAACTTCTACAAGAATATCTACAAGATCTTGCCTCAATGTCGGAAGAACTATCTAGGATTTGGGTTAGTTCTTTAAAAGACCCATATAAATAAATAGCTTGGTTATTCACTCGAATTACTGGTCAAGATTCTACAACAACTATTCCTCGATTGGCATTGTATATATTGCATTTCACTATTCATGAGAATGAAATCTTCGACTAGGCGAGGATTATCTCAAATGAAGTTACTACGCAGCTAATAAAGTTCAAGGCTGAGAAGAAATTTTATATGGCATCTTATTTGGTGTTCGCCATCACTTACTGTCATTTTTTTAATGGATTAAGCATTGTTAAAAGGGTAAACTCAAAGGTGGACCATGTAACCATGTGGTATCAAGCTTTGAGGAGGCAAAAGGTTGGCCACCATTTCTATGAAGTATATAATAATTTCATGTCTGAGTTTAAAAATTTATTATTTGGAGAAGATACTTCCGAGATCTCATTGGATGTCTCAACATTTTTGAACGGAAAAGGAGTTCTTGAAAAAATGGATGATTATAATATCATCAAGGTTTTTTGTTCTCGCGAAAAACACATATTTATTCCATATTATGTGTGTGATAAATTGTTTGTTATAGAAGTCGCAAGACAATACAGATTATGGTTTCATACCTTTTATAAGAAAGAAAAAATTAGTTCATCTCTCTGCCTTGGAAGGTTGGCGAAATTACCATAAGAGGAATTAATAAGATTGACGAATATGCTTCTAATTTCGACCTTTTCAACATGAGGTATGCAGAGGAGATCAAGGGGTTTGACCCTAATCACCTTTTTTACAACCATATAGTTGCATCCGGGCTCATCCCCTTGCTCATCAACACTCTTATATATGGATAAGAAGAGGGTGATAGTCATGTCCCTAATGTTCAAGACGTTGATAGAAATCTTGGTGATATAGAGACTATCATAAGCACCACAAAAACCCATAAGGAGAGAGGCAATCCCTCCAATGAAAAGAGTGCTCAATCACCCACTGTTTCTTGAAGAAGTGTCCTACCCAAGGTAAACCCTCAGCCTAAAATGACCCAGCAAAGAAAAACCCAGAGCAGTAATTCAGGGGATGACAAAGATAAAAAATCTCCTCAAGGGAATTTAGAAAATCCCCACAAGTTAAAGGTCAAAAGGAAAAGAACTAATTCTTAGCAAGGGGGAGGATAAATACATGCAACTAAACCTGATATGTTGCTAGATGACATGGACCTAGATGTGGACATTGAGAATATCAACTTCCAAGACAAAGAAAAGCATGTTGTAGAAAATGTACTGCATATTTCTACACTTGTTGTCCAAGATGAGATTTTTTCTGATGAAGAAAATTTTGTTGTTCAGAATGCCACGTTTGATAAAGATTATAAGAAAATGATTTTTGAGAGGACCTCAAAGAGTAAGAGAGGAAAAACACAGTCTATCATTGATACTCGAAACATGTTACCATCAAAGTTGTCTTCCATTCACAAGGTCACAAGGGATGCATTGGAATTTTCAATTGCTAATATGGAGGAGGAAAATTCTCAACTAAAAGAAAGAATCAAGGAATTGGAAGAAAATCTTATGCCTCCACCCATTCTGGCTACCCCAATTTCCATGATTTGGCCTGATAAGAGTTTTCAAGAAGCCCTAGGTTCAAGTTCAAGAGTTAAATTTCAAATTTTATTATTGTCACTCAACATTTTGTCCAAGAAAATATAAAGAAAAGGATATCATTAATTTTAGAGTTATGGGATATGACAAAAAGCTTTGCCTCTCTTGGCCTAAGAGTGCAAAACACTAAGGAATATTTGAGTGCAGATTTGAAAAATGATGAAGGTTTTTATGTTTATGGAATTGCAATTTTTGCAGCAAAGGTCTTAGAAATGACGGACCAGATGAGAAAACAAGAAGATCTACCCTCCCAGAGCCGTATCAAACAATTAAAGGCATGTTGGACTGAAATAATCAATGTTTTAAAGGTATTGTTAATGCAATTAGATGATGTGTCACGAAAAATAATAGAAGCATATTCAAATATTATTGGCTTGGCTATTGTTGGCACCACCATTGAAGTTTCGGACCCGAAATTCATTTCAAATTCAATGTTTATGACTCGATAGAAAATTGAGGAACAAATTGAAGAACTGAAGAAAGCATCAGCTGAAAAGTTTGACACTATGGTTGATTTCACACATGATGATATCAACAGTTGGCTTGTCAAGTATACCAATAAAAATGAAGAGATTGAAAATACTTTCCAACATATGTCTATTGACTATGGAGAAGTCGAGCACAAATTGTTTAATATTAAAGTGAAACAAAAAGTGATTGTTGCCCCGTTAAGGGACTATATTCAAAAATCGCTAAACAACTATGTTGCCAAGATTTCCAAAATATTAGCAGAAGCAGTTACAACTGGACCTCTAACTACCACAAATGAGAGTACAAAAGATGTAGCAACAAGCAAGTAAAACAGGAGATTCCATCATAATAAGTCTATGTTGATTGCATATTTATTCCCTTATTAATTTTTCATCCAATTATTCTTCTTCTTTAACTAGAAAAGTTTAATTGAATCCTAATAAACCTCCTCTTTATCTTCTTTCCAGATTATGTTGTTCGAGATCCTCCCATGCTCCTCTTTCTACTTCATACGTTCTTGTATATGTTTGCTTTATGGTCCACGGGAGCCCCAGTCCCAGTCCATTTAAAAAATGCCTAAATTTCATGCATTGTAATAGACATTATTATTTTTGAGAAATCCCATAGAACCAATTCGGGATCAATTTTGACTATATTTTATAACTTTGAATTATGAGTATAAAGTATTTGAAATTGTTCTATATAATCTTCTTTTGAGGTCTATAAGTAATACTCTTTAAAATTTCTCTCATGCAAATGGACCATTTTCTTTTATTTTGAATGTGATCAAAATATTTATTTCTGCTATGATGGATGTGAGGACATTTTTATTTTCTGTAATGTGTGATGTTTGTGATTCCTAGTCCACTTCTCAAGAATTCTCTTTTATAAATAATCTTTTACTTTTCAGCATTTTGATTTTTCTTGAGCATTAAATATCGGACTATATTATATGATATGGTCCCATATTATTCTTGATTTAAAATTACGAAGAATATCATAAGTCAAAGAGGAGTACCACCTCTTTAAAAACATAGGAGGATTCATATCCTCGTGAGGTTGTCGTTTCAGTTCTGATGGATTCAAGCATCAATAGGTAGTCAGACTAAGATTAAATCAAATCAAAGTGTTGGGCTTTGCTTCTGGCATCTTCTTCACTTTGAGGCATAGTAGTGATGACATCTTTGCGATGAGAGGCAATAGAGATTTGAGGAACCAGACTAGGAGGATTTCATCGATAACCTAGATCTTACACAAGCTTCTCATTGGATTCGACTTCTTGATATGATCTGTGATATGTGTGGAGGGTTTTTGGTGAAAATCTATGAGGATTTAGAGATTAGTGTCATGGCGAACTGCTAATTGAAAGAAGGCTAAGAAAGATTTTTCTAGTGATGAAAATGTCACATGGGAACTTGATTTCTCATCTATGTACCATTTCATGGAGGGACCAGTTAAAGTTCTTTGAAAAAGTCTCAATCGAATGGAATCATTGGTGATGATGTTAGATGAGCATGAAATATGAAAGGTCATGACATGATTTGTTGGATCCTCACCCAACTTCCCTTCAAACTTGGGGATATCCAAGGGGACTTTGGTTGGCATGGGCCACCAAGCATGATTGTGTAAGATGGGGTCATTGGTCAACTTCAATGAATCGGTAAGATTCAATGAAGCCATGTATGGTATATTGGGTGCACCTTCCATATTGCTTGAGTTTTTAGGGTCAGTTCCTAATGAGGAAGGACCATTAGATGGGTTGTTTTGAGTAATGGCACCTAGAAAAGTTTATCCAAGCACGGTTGAAACAAGCATTGTTGGGCTCACATGTGACTATGGGTGGGGAGGTTGAACTGGAGAAGCAGTAAAGCCAGAAATACCTCCCAACACTAGTGGGAGGCCTTGAAGGTGTCTAGAACAATGGGGTGATAATGGGTCCCCTATGTTTCTAGACTAGCAGTGTGTGTGTGAACTCTAAGTGAAAGAATGCTAACTTGTGTTTTTGAAATGAAATGGCCTAATCAAAGAAAAGAACAATATTAAATCTATTAAATGATAATGGACACAACAATATAAATATATCAACTCAATTAGAGTGTTTTGATAGGATGGGATTTTTCCACGCAAGGGTGTGAAAAACTAAAAGCATGATTCCTAAAAGACCTAGCCCCCTTCCTCTCAAAATTTTACTAGACTTTCCAATTGCTTCAGCAGTGCAGCATGAATCCACTGAAAGAAGGATAGTGAAGGTAAGAAAGGATCAGTTATCCTAAGGGGTATTGTGGGCATGTCCTGAAGGAACTAGAAACATTTCCCAATAGTCATTTAACATCTAATCCAAGTGTAATTGCAACCCACAACCATCAGCTATATAGAAATCCTAGGTTTTGGACACTAAGTTACCTCCTTCAAGTGTAGGCATAGGACTCTTTGCCTCAAAAAGTGATCATGAGCCAAAGCCTGACAAGAGCTAGGTGACTCAAGCAAACTCACAGGAACAACCGAACCTAACCCTTTGCCCCTTCATGAGTATCTCCCTACCTTGGTATAACACACTTGAGGTGAAGGATTTTCAAGCACCCTAAATAGTCAACTTCTAAGTTTCAAATGAAAAGTGATGACGTGGAGTTGTTTGGATGCATACCCATGAAATCCTAACGTATACTAAAATATTTTTTGTGACCTCGCAAAGGACGATTTTAGTGGGATTTTTATAGTTTGTCTTTTAAAAATTTGGGATTCGGCTCATGAACCAAATTGTTTACTTTAAGGGTGTGATGAAGGATACTTTAGAACTCCTTGATTTTTCTAATTCTCCTAGATTGTTTTTGGGTACAAGGAGAAGAGCATACTCAAATAAGGTGGAATTTGGATTCCTTAGTGTCAGTGGAAACATGTGCAAATGATAGTGCAAAAAATATGTGTGAGAAAAATTGTGTCATGTGGACATTATGGGGTTCGTTACTTTCTCTTAATTAAACTCTATAGTGTGATTTTTGCAACCTTGCGGAATTCGTAAAACTAGTCCTAGATTGTTCAATATATGGACATTGTGGGGTCCTTTCAATCCTTTAAACTCCCTATTGTGTTTTATTTCTACTACTTTGATAAATTGAAACTATCTTAGGTTGCAAGAGATATGGATAATGGTGGTCCTTTCAATCCTTTTAAGCTTTCTAGTTTTGGAAATTGCAAACAAACCAAATATGTGCACATATCAGTGCATTACTCTAACTAATTTAATTCCTATATGTGTTTTGAATGCAAATGGAGATGAAGATATCTTCAACCTT
>JASDQU010502274.1:21240-49071 GCA_032191745.1 Picea mariana | reverse complement strand
GATCAAGGGGATAATCGTGAGAACTCTTGAAACCTAACTTTGTGACTTGATCATAGCCATTGATCGAGGAGAAAGAGTGGATTATTGATTTTCCAGAAATAATTTCAAAATATCATCATTTCGGGAGTCGAGAGTGAGAGCGATTTGATCTGAGCCGTCGGATCGAGGAAGGATCTAGGCCATCAGATCTGAAGCATTGCGAGTTCGCACCTCAAAAGAATGGAGGTGAATCACATCGAGAGTTCCCGATACACAAAACCTCAATGCGCTTGAGATATGAGCATTGGGTCAGGACCGGAGGTCATATGGTTGAAGGATAAGGGCAGAGCTAGCAAGTGCTAGGCCCCTGTCGGGATTTCGGAGATCAGGAGAGTCGGGGTAACTTGCAACAGAAAATAGTGAAATGCGAAGTACCTTTTGGTTAGGCTTGTGGTCATGGGTAGTGTTCAAGTGGAGGGGAAGCTCATACCTGGTGCTTCTTCGTGCGGGCTGAGTCTCTAAAGGACTTGTGGATAATTATTTCATGGGGGTTCCAGTAGGAACCTGAAAGAGCTAATCCATCTCAACAAAGAATTGAACGATCCATTGGTTGGGAGGTATCATAGAATATATTTTTAATTTCTATAGCAGAGAGTAGATAAAGAAAATACTCTAATACCATCAAGTGGTATCATAGCTGAAATTTTCGTCCTGTAGATTTTAGGCGAAAGAGAAAGAGGAGAAAGATGAATTTTTTTTTACAGACAATAGACAAAGGTGATATGGTGAAAGGAGATACTCTGATACCATCAAGAGGTATCGGAGTTGATTTCATTTGTAGATTCTAGACGAAGGAGATAGAGAAGAAAATCTAACTACATCAAGTAGTATCAAGAGCTGAATTGTATCTGTAGATTGTAGGCAAAGGTGATGAGGTGAATAGAAATAATCTGATGACATCAGATGGTCTCATAAGCTAAAGTTCACTTGTGGACAATAGGTTAAGTAAGATAGAGTACTGATTCTCTGTGAATATTGTTGCAAGGCGTGCAACAAATGGTAGATAGCCAAGAGGGGCGAAGACAAAAAAGATGGCTACTGAAGGCCATAAGCGTGGTCGAACAGGAGGCCACCAGGAGAAAAGTAAAGAATAAATGGATAAAGAGATCAGGGAAATAAGATAATATATGGAGAGGCTAGCATTGAATATGCAACAAGAGGAAAAGATGCGTTGGAATTATGAATGGCCTTTGAAGAGGAAGGTAAAATGGCATGTCCATAAGTTGTTGTCTAGAAAGCAGCAACAAGGGTTGAGGAAGTTGTTGAAGGCATGCTGAAAACCTCAGTGACATAGAGGAGAAAGTGATTCACATCTATGAACCAGAGACTAGGAGGAATCTCAGTGATGATGAGAAGTAGAGATCAGTTAAGGACCCCATAAACTACCAGGAGGGAAGAAGTGAACTTTCAAGTTGCTCGGTGGGGAATGGAAGGAGATCAATGAATGATCTCATAGACTTCTAGTAGGGCAGTGAAGAAAGTTCAGGTTGCTAGGTGGGCAACGAAGAGAAATTAGTTGATCTCATGAGATGCCAGGTGGGTAGAGAATAAATCCCTAGATACCAGGTGGGCAGGGGAGAAGAGATGAGGCTATGTGAGAGTCTCATGAACTTAGAGGAGAGTTCGGATCAACAAGGAGTGCTGATAGAGGAGGATAAAAAATACATTCTTATCATTGGAGGCATTGAGGTATTCCTGCCACATAGCCTAGTTGAGGCCAGAGAATGTGTTGTAGATGCAATAAAATATGAAGGACATCCAACAGTGACTGTCATAGAGGAAGAGGAGGAGCAGACACTAATGTTTTCCCCCCCAAAAAAAGAGGAGAATTCAGATGAATTGATCACTCAATGGGAGCAAGAGATGAAGATGCTGGAGGATTGGTTGAACAATCCAAAACTAGAAGATGGATGCCAAGAGACAGTCATGCAGATTGCAGTAGAAGAGAATTCAACAGAATTTCTCAAAATTTTCAGCCCGTGAGATAAACAGGAGATGATTGCATCACTACATCCTGTAGCAGAACAGAAAGAAGACAACATAGATTTTGTTGAGATGTATGAGGAATTTCAAATTACAGGAGAGATGGATAAATATGCAGAGTAAACATACCCAACAAGATAAGTTAGAGACAGGTGGAGGAGCATACCAGCATGGGGAGCTGCTGGAGGGAGTTGGAGTTGAACCAACACAAGAAGAGATGACATAATTCAATCTGTCAGAGGAGGAAGTTGAGAAACAACTCAGTGGGGAGACTGCAAAACTAGATTCTGCAACAGAGTGGAAAACTAGTGCCACAGGAGATGAAGATAACATGGAAGTTTAGATTGATCAGATTGGTAAAAAGGAGAAGGAGTACACATTTCAATGTACCCCAAATATGGATAAGGAGGAGCATTCAAAGGAATGGCTCAAAATATTCAGCCAAGAAGCTGAGCAAGAGATAACTGTAGAATGTGAACCTACATTAGAGAAGGAAAAAATAGATAACATGGATCTTANATCCAACGAGTCAAGTTAGAAATTAATGGAGAGAAGAGGCAACAAAGCATACTGTAGGGGGGAAACCAACCAGTGGACCAGTTGGACAAAGAAATAGAGGAGATAAAGAGATTGATACTAGAAGAAGCACAAGAAGAAGTCATGAGAGAAGTATGGGAAATAAGAAAACCTGCGAGAGTAGCAGTGAGAAAGAGACAGCAAGGGAAAGGAGTAGATGAACAACTCCAATAGAAAGTATGGGACCCTGGAGGAACTCAACAACATAGCAGAGGGAGCCATGAGCAGGAGCTCATGATTTTCCCAGCTGTGGAGTATGATGTAGGAGAATCATCAACAAGCCCACATGGAAGGACGACTCAGTGCCATAGCACATGTGAAAGGATAACTCAATGCCATAGTGAACCTTTCTAATTTAAAAAGGAATTTACAAGATGGAATTTTCTGTAGATTTGTTTTTGAATGGATGGGTGAAGAAGAGAAAAATGATCAGGATCTGAATGATCGCAAGAGATCTGGGAGTTTCACTCTCAGTCTTGAATGTAAATGAACTAGAGTAGCAGTTAGGTTTTTCATTTTTTGGGGAGTAGACAAGTAGTCAGAGGGAACCCAAAAGGACCTGTGGTAGATGTAGATGCATGGTTTTCCCAAATGAGGTAGCTGGAGTAGTACTGTTGAATAGAAGATATAATAGTTTGCTTGAGAGAGATGAGACTATGTTACAATCCATCCTGCACATATTGTGATTGGACATTCATTTTAATAAGGAGAAAGCAGTTTTTCCTGCATATGAAGTTTCTATATGTGTTGATGTGTTTATGAATGTCATTTGTGCTTATGAATGGATGTTGTAGATGTATGTTAAGTTTTCATCTGTAGGGATAGATAGAATTCTCTATCTCTGAGTTTGTTGGAATTGTTTCTGGGTTCTTTAGGCTATGCAAGGAGTGCATAACAGAGTATTGGAAACTTTGTAGCCAGTGCAAGGAGTGCGCATCTGAATCTTTAATCGATTTCATGGGAGAATGTGCCTAAAGGGCACACCAGAAGGATTCATGGACTCAAGGGATAAGCCTCAAGATTACTGAACACGTTAGAGGAGAAACTATGTAGAGGAAGGCAAAGAGAGATAGAATTGTTGAGGATTTTGTAGGGCTCTTTCAGGTGGGCATCGAGCGAGTGCAAGGAGTGCAAAAAATAACTCTATTTAGAGTTCAGAGAGAAGAGAAGTGTCAAGGAGAGATGCTCACAAAGTTACTGAACACTTTGAATGCTCAACAAGGAGTGCTTGATAAAAATTTGCCAAGAGGACACTTATATCCCTTTGAGGAGAGAAAGGGACAAAGACCTTTGAGGTATGAGCAGTTGATGATCAAGGAGAAAGAGAGTTGTTGAACACTTTGGAGGAAGACCTATGCAAGGAGTGCACCAGGACAACACTTAGATGAAGTGTTGAAAGACAACCAGTTGAAGGCCAGTCAAAGCGCTAAGAAAGCATATAGAGAGAACTTGTTTCGAGCTCCAAAGCTCAGGAGGTTGAGTGCAGAGTGTGCCAGGAGGGGCACCATAATTATTCTAATGAAGACCCAGAAGGGTCGATTCCCTTAGAGACTGAGCAAGAAGAAATCTCAGGTGGAGTAGTGCAATTTTACATGCAGAGCGCAAGTGTGCATAGGGATGAGGCCAAGATTCATTGAAAAAATCTCAGGAGGGAAAGCAGAAGCCGAGATGCAAAGTCATCGGGGCTCACGGGAGGTAGATCTAAGGATGATACCTTCAAAGCGTCGAAATATTCCAAGTCTGGAAGAAATCCAAAGCTCAGGATGAGGAGTGACAACTATCATTAGATCAGCTGCATAGGAGCAATTTGGACCATCGAAACTACGTCCAGACAGGAGAAGTGAGCACAGAAGAATATTAGATCTGGGCCATCAGATCTGAGCGCGTCAACCAACATCCATTGGATCTGGAGGAAGGTTCATGAGGGTTAAACCCTTCAATAGTGTATAGAATAGTGGACTTGCGAAGTCCCCATGTTTCGAAATCATCGGGACCGCCCATCATCAGAAGGACAGGTGGCAGTAGATCAACATTTCACCGATTCACAGGAGGGAATGGTCAAAGGGGAGAATCATGAGAACTCACGAAACCCAAGTTTGTGAATTGATCATAGTAGTCAGTCGAGGAGAAAGTGTGGACTGTTTACTGTCCAAAAAGAATTTTTAAAGATCGAAATTTTGGGAGTCAGGAGTGAGCATGATTTGATCTGAGTCATCAGATCGAGGAAGGATCTAGGCCATTAGATCTTAAGCATTGTGGGTTTGCACCTCATATGAATGGAGGTGAATCACATCAGGAGTTCCCGATACGTGAAACCACAACGTGCTTGAGAGATTAGCCTCGGGTCATGACCAGAGGTCATATGGTTGAAGGATAAGGGTGGATATAGCAAGTGATAGGCCCCTATCAGGATTTCAGAGGTCAGGAGAGTTTGGGTGACTTGTAACAGAAGTCCCAAAATTGTGAAATGCAAAGTAACTTTTGGTTAGGCTTGTGGTCACGTGGAGGGTAGGCTCATGCCTGGTGCTTGTTCACACGGATTGAGTCTCTAAAGGACCTGTGGATAATTATTTCATGGAGGTTCCAGTAGGAACCCGAAGGAGCTAATCCATCTCAGCAAAGAATTGAATGATCCAATGACTAGGAGGTCGATGAACCCTGCTGAGGTAGGGGGTCTATATCAATTGGTATTAGAGCATATATTTTTTAATTTATGTAGCAGAGAGTAGATAAATAAAATACTCTGATACTATCAAGTGGTATAAGAGCTGAAATTTTCATCTATAGATTTCAGGCGAAAGAGAAAGAGGAGAAAGACAAAATTTTGTTTGCAGACAACAAACAAAGGTGAGATGGTGAAAGGAGATACTTTGATACCATTAAGAAGTTTCAGAATTGATTTCGTCTCTAGATTTCAGGTGAAGGATATAGAGAAGACAATCTGACTACATCAAGTAGTATCAAGAGTTGAATTGTATATGCAGATTGAAGGTAAAGGTGAGAAGGTGAATAGAAATAATCTGATGACATCAGATGGTCTCGGAAGATGAAGTTCACTTGTGGATAATAGGTGAAGGAAGATAGAGTATTAATTCTCTATGAAGATTGTTGCAAGGTGCGTAACAAATGGTAGATAGCCAAGAGGGGTGAAGACAAAAAAGATGGCTACTAAAGGCCATAAGCGTGGTTGAAGAGGAGGCCACCAAGAGAAAAGTAAAGAAGAAATGGATAAAGAGCTCAAGGAAATGAGAGCAGATATGGAGAGGCTAGCATTGAATATGAAATAAGAGGAAAATATTCATTGGACTTATGAATGGACTTTGAAGAGGAAGGTAAAATGCCATGTCCAGAAGTTGTTGTCCAGAAAGAAGCAACAAGAGTTGAGGAAGTGGCCGAGGCAAGATGAAAACCTCAGTGACACAGAGAAGAAAGTGATTCACATATGTGAACTAGATACTGGGAGGAATCTCAGTGATGAGGAGAAGCAAAGATCATTTAAGGATCTCATAAACTTCCAGGAGGGAAAAATTGAACTTTCAAGTTGTCAGGTGGGAAATGGAAGGAGATCAGTAAATGATCTCATATAATTCCAACAGGGCAGTGAAGAAAGTTCAGGTTTCCAGGTGGGAAATGGAGAGAGATCAGTTGATCTCATGAGATGCCAGGTGGGTAGAGAATAAATGCCTAGATACCAGGTGGGCAAGGGAGAAGAGATGAGGCTATGTGAGAGTCTCATGAACTTAGAGGAGAGTTCAGATCAACAAGGAGTGCTGACAGAGGAGGATAAAAAATACATTGATGATTGGAGGAATTGAGGTATTCCTACTACATAGCCTAGTTGAGGCTAGAGAATGTGTTGCAGATGAAATAGAAGATGAAGGAAATCCAACAATGATGGTCATAGAGGAGGAAGAGGAGAAGACACTGATGTTTTCCCCAACAGAAAAAGGGAAGAATTCAGATGAATTGCTCACTCAATGGGAGCAAGAGCTGAAGATGTTGGAGGATTGGTTGAACAATCTAGAACTAGAAGATGGATGCCAGGAGACAATCGTGTAGATTTCAGGAGAATAGCATTCAACAGAGTTGCTCAAAAATTTCATCCTGGGAGATGAATAGGAGATGACTCCAACACTGCAGCCTATAGCAGAAGAGGAAGCATACAACACAGATTTTGTTGAGTTGTATGAGGAATTGGAATTCCATGAGAGAAGGATAAATATGAAGAGTAGACATACCCAACAGGATACATTGGAGATAGGTGGAGGAGAATACCATCCTGGGGAGTAGTTGGAGGGAGTTGGATTTGAACCAACACAATAAGAGATGACAGAAGTCAATCTGTCAGAGGAGAAAGATGAGCAACAACTCAGTGGGGAGACTACAGAACTGGAGTCTACATCATAGTGGCCAACTAGTGCCACAGGAGATGAAGATAACATGGAATTGTAGATTGATCAGATTGGTAAAATGGAGAAGGAGTACACATTTCAATGTACCCCAGATATGGAGAAGGAAGAGCATTCAGAGGAATGGATCAAAATTTTCAGCCAAGAAGCTGAGCAAGAGATAACTTTAGAATGTGAACCTACAACAGAGGAGGAAACAATAGATAGCATGGATCTTGTTGATCTGTGTGAAGAAATGGAGGCCCTAGAGAGAAGGGTAAAGATGCAAAATAATCTTATCCAACAAGTCAAGTTAGAAATTGATGGAGAAAAGAGGCAACAGAGCATACTGTAGGGGGGAAACTAGCCAGTGGACCAACTGGACAAAGAAATAGAGGATATAAATAGATTGATGATAGAAGCATCACAAGAAGTAGTCATCAAAGAAGCATGGGACATAAGAAAACCTGCGGGAGAAACAGGGAGAAAGAGACAAAAAGGAACGGGAACAGATGAACAACTCAAAGAGAAATTATGGGACCCTAGAGGACATCAACAACAGAGCAGAGGGAGCCATGAGAAGGAGCTCATGATTTTCCTAGCCATGGAATATGATGCAGGAGCATCATCGAAAAGCCCACGTGGAAGGACAACTCAGCGCCATAGCGCACACGAAAGGATAACCCAACGCCATAGTGCACCTTTCTAATTTAAAAAGGAATCTACAAGATGGTGTTTTCTGTAGAACCATTTTTGAAAGGATGGGTGAAGAAGAGAGAAATTATCATGATCTGAATGATCACAAGAGATCTGGAAGTTTCAATATCAGTCTTGAATGTAACTGAACTAGAGTAGGAGTTAGGTTTTTCATTTTGGGGGAGTAGACGAGTAGTTGGAGGGAACCCAAGATGACCTCTGGTAGATGTAGATGCATGGCTTGCCCAAATGAGGTAGCTGGAGTAGTATTGTTGAATAGGAGATAACATAGTTTGCTTGAGAGAGATGAGACTATGTTACAGTCCAGCCTGCACATATTGTAATCGGACATTCATTTTAATAGAGAGAAAGCAGTTTTTCTTGCATATGAACTTTCTATATGTGTTGATGTGTTTATGAATGTCATTTGTGCTTATGAATGGATGTTGAAGATGTATGTTAAGTTTTCATCTACAGGTATGGATAGAATTCTCTATCTGTTATTTTGTTGGAATTGTTTATGGGATCTTTAAGTTGTGCAAGGAGTGCACAACAGAGTATTGGAAACTCTGTAGTCGACGCAAGGAGTGTTCATCTTAATCTCGAATCGAGTTCAGGGGAGAACGTGCCAAGAGGGCACACCAAAAGGATTCACAGATTCAAGGGAGAAGCATCAATATTATTGAACACCTTGGAGGAGAGACTGTGTAGAGGAAGGGATAGAGAGACATAATTGTTGAGGATTCTATAGAGCTCTGCCAAGTGGGCATCGAGTGAGTGCAAGGAGAGCACAAAAGAAATCTATTTCGAGTTCATAAAAAAGAGAAGTGTCAAGGAGAGACACTCATAGAGTTACTGAACACTCTGAAGGCTCAACAAGGAGTGCTTGAGCAGAAGTTGCCAAGAGGACACTTATATCCCTTCGAGGAGTGAAAGGGACAAAAACCTTTGAGGTCTGAGCAGTTGAAGCTCAAGGAGAAACATAGTTGTTGAACACTCTGGAGGAATACCTCTGCAACGAGTACACCAGGGCAACACTCAGATGAAGTTTTGAAAGATAGTCAGTTGAAGGCCAGTCAAAGCATGAGGAAAGCGGGCAGAGAGAACTTGTCTCAAGTTCCAAAGCTCAAGAGGTTGAGCATAGAGTGTGTTAGGAGGGGCACCAAAATTCTTCTAAGAAAGACCCAGAAAGGCCGAGTGAATTAGAGACCGAGCAAGAAGAAATCTCAAGAGGAGTAGTGCAAGTTTACACACATAGCGCAAGTGTGCACAGGGCCAAGGCCAAGTTTCATTGACAAAAGATCAGGAGGGAAAGAGGAAGCCGAGACCCAAAGTAATCAGGGATCGCAGGAGGTATATTGAAGGCCTAGAACTTTGAAGTGTTGAAATCTTCCAAGTCTGGAAGAAATACAAAGCTCGGGATGAGGAGGGACAACTATCATTAGATCAAATGCAAAGGAGCGATCTAGACCGTCGAAACTACGTCTAGAAAGGAGAAGCGAGCATAGGAGAAAATTAGATCTGGGTCGTTAGATCTGAGCACATAGACCAACAATCGTTGGATACAAATGAAGGTGCATGAGGTTTAAACCTTTAGATAGTGTGTAGAAGAGTGGACTTTGCGAAGTCCCCATGTTCTAAAATCATCAGGATCGTCCATCATCACAAGGACAGGTGGCAACAGATCAACATTTCGCTGACTACCAGGAGGGAAAGGTCAAAGGGGAGAATCGTGAGAACTTGCGAAACCCGAGTTCACAACTAGATCGTGGCTGCCAGTCAAGGATAAAGCATGGGTCGTTTATTGTCCAGAAATAATTTTGAAATATTGACATTTCAAGAGTCGGGAGTGAGCGCAATTTGAACTTAGTTGTCAGTTTGAGGAATGATCTGGGCTGTAATATCTTAAGCATCATAGGTTCGCACCTCAAAATAATGGAGGTGAATCAAATTGGGAGTTACTGATATATGAAACCCCGGTGCGCTTGAGATATGAGCCCTGGGTCATGACTGTAGGTCATATGGTTGAAGGATAAGGGCGGAGCTATTCTATGCCCCTGTCGGGATTTCAGAGGTCAGGAGAGTCGGGGTGACTTGCAGCAGAAGTCCCAAAATCACAAAGCGTGAAGTAACTTTTGGTTAGGCTGGTGGTCACGGGTAGTGGTCACGTGGAGAGGAAGCTCACGTCTGGTGCTTGTTCGCCCGGCCTGAGTCTCTAAAGGACGTGTGAATAATTATTTCATGGAGGTTCCAGTAGGAACCCGAAAGATCTAATCCAGCTCAACAAAGAATTAAATGATCTAGTGAACGAGAGGTAGGGGGTCTGCATACAAACGGTCTTCCACTTCACTAAGTGGGACCCCATGTAGTTGGAGCTACCATTCCAGAAATAATTACAACAATATTTCTTTATGTAGTTCAAGATACCCTTTGAAATGTTTTCCAGGAAATTCCAATAGATTGGTATATCCTCAATAATTGAATTTATGAGAGTGAAACAACCCCCTCTCATGATCCAATGATTTCTCCATAAAGAGATCCATTGTTCCACTCTCATGACAAGCCATCTCCAATCCCTAAGACAATAACTTTTGGGATTGAGTCTATATCCCAGGTAAGTTAAACCATCATTTAAATCATGATTAGGAAAGGGAAAAATGTTGACTATATCTTATCTCATGTCCTCATCACTGTGCAGAAGATAAATATCAAATTTAACCAAGTTTAGTCATACCAATGGAACCACAAAATAAATCTATATTCTCCTGTAGTTTTTGTCCCTCTACTTTATTATAGTAAACCAAAAGTAATATGTCGTTTACAAATAAAATATGTGTGAGCCAGACCGATCTACCCAACTAAACTCCATGAATATGATAAAGTCTATAATATTTTGATAATACTCTACTTAGTCCATCTACAATTAAAAAGAAAAAATGTGTAGAGAGGGGTCACCCATGTTAAAGACCACGACTTTCTCTAAAGACTAAGGAACCTGCAACATTTCGTAAAACAACAAATTGAGCTAAAGAGACACAAGACATAATCGCCTTTACAAAATTTAAAACAAACCTAATATGAATTATAAGGAGCGTGAGATATAGCCAAGATACACAGTCATAATCCTTAGAGAGATCAAGTTTGATCACAAAATTTGGCAGGAGGGAAGTCTTGATCGAGTGAATTCCTTAATGAGTTGATCTTATTGCCTCATGAATCAATCTTTCCTTCAGAAACCCAAACAACTCAACAATAATTATATCATATAGAATTCATTTTAGTCACACAAAAATAATCTTAAACATAATCTTATATAAATAGTGACAAAGAGATATAGGGTGAAATTCATCATAAGTAGTCAAGGGAAATCCATTTTTGGGATTAGGGAAATAAATGTGGAGTTGATATTACTAGGAACCTTTATATTCACACATATTTCCTCCACAACTCTCAGTAGGTCATGCCCAACGAGATCAAAAAACACTTTGAATAATTCAATGGTCCACCCATCAGGCCCTAGGATCTTATCTTTTTTAAACGTACATATCACTACCTGTAGCTCCTCTAATAAAATATCATTAAAGAGATATTGGTTTTATTCCTCTCCAGCCATCTCTGGGAAGTGAAAGAGGATATTTAGGGCTACATCCATGTCATAACAAGGAGGTTCATGAAACATGGATTGAACATTTTTGACAACTAGACAGGTCAAATATTGAAAACCATGAACAACCCCCCCCCCAACCCTTCCATTCCCATATAGTATTATTGCTTGGACAATGCCTTTCATATCATTGGAAAAGTTTTGTATTCAAATATCCAACATAAATCCATATAGACCGACTCTTCATCCTCCACAATTTTTTCTTGCTCAAGGATAATGTTGTATCTATTTGCTTCTAATTGTTGAACATATTCCATATCGACCTCACCCACTTTCCCCAAGGTCACTTCCTCATAAATATTTTTCATCTCCTTCTCAATGCCTAGAAGTGATAAATCCCTCTATTTTCTATGATTTATATTCAATTCAATTACCACTTTATTTATCTATTTGAGAGAGGAAACAAATTGATGTGATGCATCCAAACTGAGGTTTGGGTCGTATTTGGTCCAAGATCCTTCCACCATATTTTAGAACTCTTCAATTTTGATCCAAGCTGGATTAAATTTAAAGGGATCCCCTGACCTTCCTTGTGGTGAATCAAATTAATAAAAAATTGGAAAATGGTCTAATAATTTACCTTTACCAACCCACGATCTGAAAATGCCAAAGTTTGCAAGAATATTTTGGTGCACCAAAAAACAATTAAGATGCTTGTATATTGTAATCCCATGTAGGAAATAACACGTTCGACTCGACATCCACCAATACCACCAACTCTATCTTATCATGAAAATATTGTGTTAGAGGGTCCTCTTGAGCCAAATCCCCCAAAAAATCATCTCTTCCAATTGAAAATTTGAAGTCTCCCCCCATCAATGGTTTTATCTGGTAAAAATGCCTTATATTGTAGTGATTGGTCCCAATACAACTCTCGTTCAATATAGGACCTGTAAACATTACATAGAAGAAACAATGTGTTCAAAACTTTTCATGCAACCTTTGCTACTAGTCTTGAATGCACATAGTATAAATTAATTAGAGAAATGGATTGTGAAAATCTAGTGATGATACCTCCAGATAATCCATCGAAATCAAGACCAAGAAACTCCCAACCAGGGAGAAATTTACTCAAATAAAAATTTATTACGTCCCCCTACCCATGGTCTCTTGTAAGAAAAGAACATCAGGTAATTTTTTTACCTGATGTAAGAAAAGATTTTCTACAAGGGCTTTGAATTCCTTGAACTTGTTGAATACTTTGATTTTTTGTTTTCAAGAAATAAATCCAAGTCTTACGTGAGGAATAATCAATAAATGAAACATA
Organism: Picea mariana; assembly: GCA_032191745.1. Classification (NCBI taxonomy): domain Eukaryota; kingdom Viridiplantae; phylum Streptophyta; class Pinopsida; order Pinales; family Pinaceae; genus Picea; species Picea mariana. The sequence continues at coordinate 36,458 of JASDQU010502274.1, read as the reverse complement.
ATATACATACCTACTAAGTGAAGTAACTGTTATTGGTCCACACACATCTGAATGCACGATGTCCAAAACTCCTTTGGCTTTGCTATCACTGCTTGGAAACAAACTCTTCACGTTATTTCCTTGCGCACATCCTTTGGATATACCTTCATGATCCACCTAAATTTATGGAAAACCTGTTACCATCTTGCCTACGATCGTTAATGTTTTGTAATGTAAGTGAGAAAATATTATATGCCATAGCTCACTTGGATTTACTGTGTTGTGTACTAATGTTGAATATGAGTGTCCCTTTAATTTGTATAAACCTCCCTCTTGGACATAAATCAAAATAACAACATCAATAGACTTCCCTCTTGGCCATATAAGAACTTCACCATCAATAAAAGAAACTCTAAATCCATTCTCTTCCAATGCTGAGATAGAAAGGAGATTATTCTTCAAACCGAGTACATACAAGACATCTTTCTCTTCAAAGGTTTTCCAGAATCCAACTAGTAGGAGGTTTATCCTACTCCTTTAATGGGATACTGATAGTCATGTCCAATTTTCACCTTATGAGGTGAATCCTTCCTAACCATATTTGAGAGAGAATCCTTGTAACTGGTCATGTTCTTAGAAGCACCACTATAAATAAGCCATGTGTCACTTCCATGAGTGACTGTTCATGTGAGAGACGATATCAATACATGTTCTTCACTTGAGTCATAATATTTTGTTCTCTTCTAAGAAGGTTCATCATCTTATGTGGCATGAGAATGACGTATTTTATTTTTTCCTTTTCTAATTTTCTCTTTTATGAGAGGACAATTTCTTGCAATGTGTCCCATCTTCTGAAAGATGAAGCATTTGTAGATTGAATAATCTTTTTGAGACTTCTATGACTTTTGAAATTTCTTGGGGGGATGATTCTCTTTCCTTCTCTTTCCTTTTCTTGCATGTGATACTAATGCTTGATGATCATCGCCCAACTTTTTTTCTCTTGCTTCCAGTATGGCTTCTTCTTGAGTACAATCTTCCCATAGCCTGCTAAACTTTGTTAGATTTCTTCTGGAATAGATTCCTTGAATAATTGATTCCAAATACTTTGGGAGACAATTCAAAGTGGTCGTTACTAGCTTATCTTATTCAATTGTGTATCCAATGGATTCTACCTATTATTTTATTTGAGACACCCTTGTAAAGTAGGATTGAATGGTTTCTGAATTCAACATTTCACATTCTTCAGTTGTGTCCTCAATGTCATCTTTCGGTTGATATTATTTCCTTCATAGAAATGGGATAAGGAATCAAACATTTTTTTCAGGGTTTTTAATAATGAGACACGAGGGATCAAGTGACCCTTGATAGAATTTACAATGATCCTCTTTTCCTTAATCATATTCTTCTTGTATTTTTCCTTAGCCTCATCTCCCTCGGGCTCTACAAATTGTTATTCAATGAAGCCTTCTCGATCATTTTTCTCTAGAATGAGAATCACTCTATATTTCCATGCTCAGAAGTTATCAACACCCTCAACATTCTCATCAAGCTTAGTGTTCGAAGTCATTCTACCCCAAGATCTAGAAATATGATAAAAATTGAGACTTTGTAGAAATTAATTTTGGACTTACCAGTCAGTGTGTTATGCTAAGGAGACCTCCTTTTTTCAAGGATCTTCTCCAACTTCACCTTTTAATTTCCAAAAGTCTTGACCTAGGGTTTTATGAAGAAACCTTAATTTTCCAACTTTTGAATTATGGAGATTTGATCCATGGGAAAGATTTCCCTCATTAAATGACCTTCTTGGTGGCTTTTGTAAGTTCTCAACAAGATTTATAATAGGGGAAACTGGTGATCTTCCTTCTAGTGGTTAGATTCTCCTGGAGGAAACCAACTATGATTCCATGTTAAAAATTTTGTATTCTTGTTTTACCATAGACAATGTTACACCATCATCATGCAACCATAGGCACTTACACGTACCACCCCCAAGCACAGTAACATTTTCTTAGATAGAATCCGTACAAGAAGAAACTTCTAAACCATATCCAGAAATACCAAGACGACTGTAGAAACGACACAATACCAAGAGAGTGTACCTTAACCAAGAGAAGTGCACAAGAGAGAGATACCAGAAAGAATGAAAAAGAAGAGACTTCACCACTGCAACTATTGCATCACCTTCCTCAGACTTGCATCTCCTTCTACGTCACCACTGCAACTGTCGCTCCTCAGACTTGCACCCTAATTGAGTGAGTGAGAGTGTGAAAATGGGGTATCATCTTACCTCTATTTATATTATCCTGTTGAAGTGAATTTTCATGTGGGGCCGACTTCTCTTTCTGTAGCCTTCTAATTATTTATTATTATTCGCCTTGGGGCGACTTCTCTTATAGGGTATTTCCACATATGTTTAATGGTTCTCTTGCTTCTAGAATCTTCTATTCTAAGAACAAAGGTTATATTGGAGGTTAATACCTCCTGCATATACCAAAACATCAATAATGAGGTGGCACTTTAGGTCACATGGAACCCTAAGGAGATTCCATGTCATCCCTATAGTCACTTTAATCCTACCTTGTCATCCTCGTGTCCCCTTCCTCACTATGTGTGGAAAAATTCCCATTGTTTCCAAATCTCTAAAAATTCATAATTCATAATTTCAAGTGAAACTTTGATCCACCAGGGTGCCCTATGGCTGACACCCTACTAAAAACATTAAGTTGTCTTGTGTGTCGACCCATACAACCTGAGCATTTCAAATGACACTATGATACTAATATGTAATGTACATTGTAACCTGGGAACCTAAAAAATCATGTTCTTGAATTGATTTGACTTCCTATTAATGTTATAGGAATATTTTTCATGCCATGAACAACATTATCAACGAACCAACACATTTTAAATTCAACACATATAAACAAATACATAGTAGAAATATAATTTACAAAGAAACACATAGAGCTTATCTTTAAAGAATAGCTTCACCAACTAGCTACAAACATTAGACATTCCACACAACCTTAGGATTTTTTTTCGCATTAACTTCTACAACAGGCCACCCCTAAGATGAGGTTATGAATCCACAAGGACAAGTTCCTAGGATGACCATAAAACACAGACACCATCTAGGTATAAATCTCTCATAGTTTTCTCAACCACACACAAAATACCAACTTACCAACTCTCTTTCCCCCTTAACCCACAAAACCCAAAGAAAGGAACCCTCTTCTTTGCAATGAAGTGCCTCAAGTTTTTACAATTCTTTCTAGGGCTCTAGTGCTATTGGCCAGGAAATATCAATGTTGGAAGCTCCAAGGATTCCCAATTGTGGATATTTCCTACTCAACTTCCATCATTCCCATGCAGATAGACATTAATTTCTTGCTGAAATAACAAGGAGATACCTACAAACAACTAGTAATGGCTCTCTACCTCAATCTTTTCATTACCACGCAAAAAATAAGAACAATGATAAGTGAGAATGACCAATAATGACCCAAAAAACCAATAAGTATGGTTAAATATGCATGAACACAAGGCACCACATCGCTTCCCCAAGAAGCTCACATAACCACTTTTCCCAACTAATTCCAAGATGGATAAATAAAATATAATAAATTGGATTAGCCCCTTTTATCCCCCTCTCTTATGAAATCATATCCCCCTATAACTCTGTCCTTGTTCATCCATTTCCAACTATGTGTTTTTATTATTAATATTTAAAGTATTATATTACTAGGATCTCCAACCTTTCAACTTTACAGGAAATTAGGTCTTTCATCAAATAAACCAACCAAAAATACATTAATAATATTGGGACTAAAAATGGGGTATTACATTTTCTAAAATATAGACACCAATGAAAAACAAAATTCCTCAAAAAATTTAAAGAATTAAATATTAATGACAATACGATAATAAAATTGTGTAACTAACTAATCATAAGTAACATCAAGTTGGTAATTCCTCATCAAATCATGAAATTAACAATCAATAATTAGCTAATTTGCACCATATTTAGGGGGAGGTTGAGGTGAGTGGGGAGACAAAACTCCACATAGGAAAAAATATCTAAGGGAAATTCTCTAGCATAAGGGTGCTATAAAGGTAAGTGCGGTACACTTTATCCAACATTTGAACCCAATTTATATATTTAACAGTTGGTTAAGTTTGTTGGTAACAAGAATTAGGGTTCAATATGTGGATAAATGTTGTAAACTTGTAACATCCCGCTCTTACGCTCACTGAGCAAAGTTATTCTTTGAGGACACTTTCTTGCAAGTGATCCAAATTATTATGCTATTGGCCGTTTGATTATGATTATGAGGCATTATGGATGTGATTATATGTTATTTTATGTATTTACATAGACAAGTTCTATTTAATGGGTTATCCTGAGTGTGCAGGACTTTGGACCTCAAGGATGCAGAAGCATCGATGAAACCCCTTAGACTTTGGATCGAGTTAGGGAGTGAACTATTAGGGTTTGATTGTTTTAGATATGACATATGTACATCTAATTAGATGTTATGATGATTGATTATTATTGTTGACATGATTTTTTGATGATGTCGGATGACGATAGCTTGTTGACAAGACTCACATGTGGAGTAGAGGGGTCACGCATGACAACCAGAGACGTTGAGGGAGAGGTGTAGACAAAAGACCTGCCACAACCTACTAGCACTCCTGTTGTGGCTCAAAATGTAGGTTAACGATTACCTAGTTCGAGAAGACTCACAATGCCATGAGGGAAGATTGAGACAGTCACTCACGATGATTCTAAGGGGCATGCAATAAGGCAGGGGCCTTATTCCTTAGAGGCCCTTAGTCTCCCACAAGATCACCTGGAGAAGTATTGACTCCAGGGGTTTTTGATGTCTATCAAGTCAGTAAAGAGGCGAGTGGCACCCTTGGAGTACATAGTGTGTTCTGAATGGCACGTCGCACACGAAAAATGGAAAGAGGCGAGTGGCACCCTTGGAGCAAGTAGTGCATCCTAAAGGCACGTCGTGCAAGGAAAACAAAAAAAGGTGAGTGGCACCCTTAGAGCACCTAGTGCATCCTGAAGGGCATGTTGTGATTTCAAAGGGTAAGTGAATAGACCTAGTCGACCATAAAATGAATGACATGATAAGTAAGGTTTAAAAACAATTTCCCTAATAAAAATGTTGCCCAGCCTAGGAAATTAAAATCTAGGTCTAATTGATACTTGTGGTATAATAATAATAATAATCACAATCACAATTAAACACATCACGAGAAGGGGGTAAGAAATTCAATTAATTTATTAAAATCAAATTACTTTGGGGGATTAAATTTTTAAAAAAGAAATGATTGTTTTTCTACATATGCTAATTAAACTTTATTAATTAAAAAGAGAAAGAGGTGGTTTTTCTACACTTTCTAATTTGAGTTTTAGATAAAAAGGGAAAAGAGGGAAACTTAAAAGAAATAGGAAACTAAGGGAAAAAAGGGAAACATGAGAAAAATGGAAACGTAAGGAAAAAACTGAATGACTAACTTAGTAAGGAATCTTGCCTTTAAGAAATTTCTAATTATGAACTCAACTAGGAATTTAGTAAGGGCGTAAGTCATTTAAAATGTGCAAGGGAATATGGGGACACCAAGGAGTGATTTTATGAATGCTTTTAGGTGGGTGAGGGAAATAGGAATAATTAAATAATTAATGAAATTAATTCTTGGTGCAACTAGGGGGATGGGTGACATGTGTACAGGGGAGATTTTTTTGAATTAAATTAATGAAAAATAAATTTGGGAAATAAATCCCCTAAAAAATCTATAAAAAGGATGAAGGAGGAGGACCATGGATATGATATTTTATGTGTAATGTTATGCTGTAGAATTTTTGTCTTGACTGAGTTGTCTTGTGGGAGTTGGGATACCCAACTAGGGTAACGAGTGGTAGCTCGACCTTGCGAGGCAAGCTGGGTGCTAGTTGTTCTTTGGTTTAGTGTGCTTGGCCCCTTTGTGGCTCGGGGGGCTAAGGGGAAAGAAGATTACCCATAACATTGGATGGGAGGTACCGGTGAAGTCACATCAGTTGGCAAGCAGGAGCTGGACGAAACGTGCGTGGGACAACGACTCGGAGCTATCGCCTTGGGCTACAGTATGTAAGCGTTTATTTTGAATGGTTGATTAATTTTGTTCTCTTTCTTTCATTACTGTACTTCTATTGTGTAAAGAAATGTGTTTTAATCAACGTTTTTAATCGATAACTTAAGTTCATCATAGTTTTACGCTCGTTACATCTAAATTGATTTCCTTGGCAACCCAATCCCTGATCGCTAAGACTGTTCTATTTGTTTTATTAATTATTATGATGAGATTGTGCTTTATCTTCTGTCCTTATCCCTAGATCATCAGTCCATGCCTAAGTAGTCAGCCAGGAGCCGAATTGACGGTCATCACTTCGGTATTTATAGACCTATAGATTCTAATGCCCTGCTTTTCTGTGCATGGATGATGAGCGAAGGATATTTTTTCCCAGTTGTTTACCCCTTTCTTATATCTACGTTTTGATCTCTGTGTTGCAATGGGATATTCATTTTATAACACCTTTGCATTTTGATCTATGCATTTCATTGGGCTCTACATTTTATAACACATCTTCATTTTGATCTCTACCTTTGCAATGGTCTCTACATGTTATATCACCTCTACGTTCTAAATGATCTCGACGTTTGAAAAATGTGTTTTATTAATCTCTATGTTTTCACCCTCATTTACCCAGCATTCAAACCACTCTTCTTGGCATCTTATCCACAACAATTTGTATTTATTGTTTGCACAACATCTCCATCATTTACTCTGCATTTCAATACATTCAACTACAAATTTTTCCCTCTGTGATTTATTATAATTTGATGGCAATTTACTCTGTGTTTCAATACATTTAACCACAAATTTTTCCCTCTACGATTTATTATATTTCGATGGAAATTTAATCTGCATTTCAATACATTTGGCCTACGAATTTTCCCTCTACAATTTATTATAATTTGATGGCAATTTACTCTGCGCTTCAATACATTCAACAACGAATTTTTCCCTCTGCGATTTATTATAATTTGATGGTAATTTACTCTACGTTTCAATACATTCAACCACGGAAATTTTCCCTCTAAGATTTATTACATTTGAAGTCGAACTTACCATGCATTTTTATTTGGCCAAACACAACATTCTTTACACCCATTCAATTGCCTGACAACGTTTTAGAATTCCCCAAATCACACATGACCCTGCAAGTGATTACATCAGAGTTAATTTACATGGAGTTATCATTATTGATTTCACTTGCACTATATATAAACTGCAATGTCATTGATATAGTGAATGCGTTTTCATTTAATTATGGACGATGATTTACATAGCAATTGCAATTTCCACAGGTCTGCATTTCGTGAAGGGATAAGTCTGTGTTTTATTGATATATCTGCATTTTCGTTTAATTGTATCTCAACCCCTTTTATTTGGCTATCCCGGTGAATATTTTAATGATATCTCAACGATATTGATAGCTATGAGTCCTAGCGATTTTGTGTTGACATCACCGTGAATGTATTTACTATATGATAGCTATATTGTTAGGATAGCATGTGTCACAGAGATGTATTTCGGATGTCACTGTAGTGTATTGATTTTAGGATAGCGATATAATTCACTATAATTATTATACTCTACAGCGATTTCACACACAACCTTACCACTTTCCACTCATCCATGCCATAACTCGCTCAACGATATCACTTTTGCCTTCCTTAGTTTTAGTGACAACGTTTGGATGTATGATGTGTGCCAGAGATTTTTAATATTAGAAACAAGGTTACATGTAATGGTAACTACATTTTATGACAGTTTTATTATGTTGAAAGTAAATTTTATTCTCAACAATTTTAATGTTTAAAGGACAATGTTGATAGTAATCTTAATTTTTGACAACATTAATTCATGATGAGAGAATCTTTATGTTTATAGACAACTTAGCACATAATTTATAGATAGCAAAATATTGGATTAAGGACATCGATATCCATGCTATCATTGTTACACAGTGAATCTATAGTATACAACAATTATATTCTCTTATATTACACAACGAACTTAGGTAATGAATGGGTAGTGATTTTTGTTATCTAGCTCAGCAATTATTATTATATTTAATCTCTACGCTTCATATATATTTAATACTTATTTTTAATACATCGATATCTTTTTTCTGTGATAAGGGACAACGATAGTGTACCTTGGAAACAATTTCAATAGAACAGTGAGTCCTTTATTTAGACAAGGATTATAGTGTTTTTCCTAGTCATTTATTTGTATTGTTAAGTTGTGAATTTTGTGACAACGGCTTACATGCGAGCAATATATTAGGTTGATAAGTCACAAAAATTACATTGTAATCGATTTATTGTTATGTGAATAATTTGGTGTTCAATTTCACTAAAACTATTTTATTCAGTGTACAGTTCCAGTTTAAAAGATAACAACTTATTAAGATAGCGATCTAGTTTATGTTTTAAAGGAAGGCGATTTACACTTATCTAACTTTTGGGAATTGGAATATAGTTGCAACGAACTATTTTTTTAATAATAATCATTTAATATGTACTGATTGATTTTGTTGCAGAAGGAAATTATTGTGTTGTATGTCATAGTTGTCTTGTTGACTTGTCGATTGACAGCTAGGGTGAGTCATTCGGGTTTAGATAGTTAACTTTATCTCCTAGCGTGTTGAATTTAGCTTTTGTTGAGGGTCCAATTATGTTGTTGTGCCACAATCGTTGTCACACCTATCACCTGGCAACAACATGATTCATGATGAGGGGATCATTGCACGCCCTAATGAATAGAGGCGATTGATAACTTGGCTAGAGTCTGTGCTTCCCGTTGTGGGATTTTGTTTGTTGTATTTGTTGATAACGCTTGGGTCATAACACCTTCATGAATTTTGTTTATGCACCATAGAGGTTCTATTTACTGGCCGTCGAGATCATTGTATCAGGATTGTGTATGTTGTCCCTTAGCATGTAGGCATTTTCGTGTTTGTGTTGGGCAAGAAGTCATTTCTATTTGTCCTTGATTTTCGCATGTTTCGCCTAGTTGCTCGATGTGCTATTGTGTGATTCATTGTTGTCTTTTTCCTGATCTATGTGCATGGTGTTCGCCATCCAGTTGTGTTGTTTAACTATAATCGTTGTTGTCATCCTATTTAAAAAAAAAAAAAAAAAACTTTTACCTTCGTGTGGCGTCGCGTGTAGTCGTAATGATGTGGTCGTTACATATGGTATAAGAGTGGGTTTTGACCCGCGACTTGGGATCACTATGGATTTCGATGATTTGATTTCTAATTATAAGGTTGCTAATTAATTTGATTTGTATTTTTGTAGGTAATCATGGTTAGAGGACGCGACAGAGGCAGACGATGGGGTGCTAGGGGAGGAGGCACAACGCCCCCAGTAGCATACATGCCTAAGGGGTCTAACCCCCAGGGAGACGAATAGGTTTTCAGGAGGAGCAGATAGCTGTGGGTGATTTGGTTGGGCTAATGAGGTCCTTTCATCGGATGTGTGAAGCACTGATCAACTGTTTGGACAGAGATGAGGCCAGGGCACCGACACCCCCTGAGGATCCACTGTGTGCTCCAGTCGATACTTGTAGCATTCACCACAAACTCGATAAGGGAAAATTTTCTAAGTTATTTGGTGCCTCGGATGGCACAACCGCCGAGCCATGGTTGGAGAATATGGCGATGTGATTTGCACTTGGTGACTATACCTCCAACATGAAGGTCTACATGATGGTCTTTCAACTAAAGGGGAGCACTCTTCTATGGTGGAAGACGCTCCTGCCACAATTGAACATGGTCTTAGAAGATGTGTCATGGTAATTGTTCGAAAAATGGTTCTGAGAGAGGTACCTATCAGAGGAATCATTGAGCGTCAGCTCAACTAGTTCAACACCTTGCGACACGGCAGTCGTACGGTGTCTGAGTACGAGGCACGTTTTATGGAGTTTCTTCGGTATGCTCTGCACCTTAATACTGAGAAACATAAGGTCAACGGGCTCTTGTTTGGCCTTAATGTCAGCATGCATGTAAAGTTTAGGATTCTCATGCCTCATACCTTCCATGATGTTGTCTCGAAGGCCCTCATAGTAGAGGAGGAGCTTATCATCAAGGGTCAAAGAAGGACTCCAGTAAGACCAGCAAGGCAGGTGTCATCTAATGCGTAGCAGCATCAGAAACCAACCAGACATATGCTAGGATATTGTGGCTTCCAGAGAGGATCCACTTTCACTACACCTTGGCAATCATCGCCTCGACAACAGACTCCTTACCGAATATCACAGCATCAATAGTAGTGTCTACCATAGCAATAACAGTTTATGCATGTTTAACAAAAAAGACCAGGATTCCAGGCTGGTGGGCCGTCGGCTTCTACTTTGGGTACCAGGAATACTGGACCAAAGAAGGGGTGTTGGACATGTGGGGAGCCACACTACCAGCGCAACTGCCCAGTGGAGAGGACTAGAGAATCTGTATCAGTCGAACCCACTATTGTGGGATATTTGGGCAAGGCCCATTAAATTCATGCAGTGATGAATAATCGCCAAGAATAGCACCAGTCGACTATGCTCGACATGTCAGGTAACGCCGTTGACCAGACCCTTGGTATTTTGAGAGATCCCGTTGCTACGGAGAGTTTCATTTCTGGTGCAACGCTAAAAAGAATTAAGGTAAAGGCAATCAAACATGATGAGTTTAACTTTGTAGAGATGGATTAGGGAGCCAAACAGAAGGATGGAGGGAAGGTTATGAGTTGTACCCTTAACCTAGGACAGTTTGTCACTAGGGCCAACTTGTACGTCACGATCTTAGGATCTTATGACGTCATGATCGGTATGGACTGGTTGGAATCGGATGAGGTGATACTCAACTGTAAGATGAACCAGTTGAGCTTGGTTGATGATGAGGGACAGAGACACGTGATTGTAGAATGAAACTAGGGAGTTTCCCTGAGGTTCATCTCTTCCATGCAACTACAAAAGAGAATGCGCAAAGGATGTAATCTTTATGAAATCCTTGCGTTAAATGATAAGGGAGTAGTGGAAGGTCTAGAACACTTTCCCATGGTGAGAGAGTTTGCGAACGTCTTCCCAGAGGAGTTACCAGGGATGCCTCCAGAGAGGGAATTGGAATTTACTATAGACCTAAAACCAGGGACTGAACCAATAGTGAGAATGCCTTATCGTATGTCGACCCCGGAGTTACAAGAGTTGAGAAAGAAACTGAAGGATTCGTTGGAACTGGGACTGATACGTCCTAGTGTTTCACTGTGGGGTGTTCCTGTTATATTCATATGAAAGAAGGATGGGTCGTGGAGACTTTGTATTGACTACCATCAATTGAACAAGGTAACGATCAAGAATAGATATCCATTGCCAAGGATTGATGATCTGTTTGATCACATGAAGGGTGCGACAGTGTTTTCAAATATCAACTTGAGATCAGGGTATCACCAGTTACGAATCAAGGAGGATGGCGTCCCTAAGCCCACATTTAAGACGATGTTTGGACATTACAAGTTTATTGTTATACCGTTTGGACTAACGAACGCCCCAGGGGTATTTATGAGTTTGATGAACGGGGTGTTCTGCGAATACTTGGACAAGTTCGTCCAAGTATTCATTGACGATATTTTGATTTATTCTCGGATGATGGAGAAGCATGACGATCACTTGCACTTGGTATTAGAGTGTCTACGAGCAAACAAATTGTATGAGAAATTGTCTAAATGCTCATTTTATCAATCGAAGATTCACTACTTAGGGCATGTCATCTCCAACGAAGGTATTTCCATGGATCTAGAAAAGGTTGAGGCTATTATGGAATGGACTTCGCCGACGAATGTTATAGAAGTGTGTAGCTTCATGGGTTTAGTAGGATATTATCGACGGTTCATCGAGGGATTTTCGAAGATAGAAAATCTAATCACAGAATTGCAGAAGAAGAACAAGAAGTTTGTTTGTACCACAAAATGTGCGGAATAATTTTGGAGGCTCAAGGAGTTGTTGACAACAAAACCAACACTAAAGGTCCCTGACATGGATGTGAACTTCTTGGTATGCACTAACGCATCCAAGGAAGGCTTAGGCGAAGTCTTGATGCAAGATGGACGAGTGATCGTGTACATCTCGAGGAAGTTGAGAAGGCATGAGGAGAACTATGCGACGCATGATTTGGAGTTTGTATATATTGTATATGCCTTGAGAGTGTGGAGACACTATCTTATTGTACAAAAATTTGAACTAAAAATGGACCAATGTGGACTACAACACATCTTTATGCAAAGCGACCTGAACACGCGACAATGGCATTGGTCGAAATTTCTTAGCGAGTAGGACTTCCAGATTACTTACATAAAGGGAACAGTGAATAGAGTGGTTGATGCGTTGAGTTGGAGACCGCACATATTTTTGGTGATGCCTCTTTAGACGAATCTACATGAAAATATTCTAACTTTACAGCACGACGATGACTGATACAAAGAGGTCAAGGATTTTATCGGACAAAACACAATGATGATACCAAGATTTGAAGTATTTACGTTTGGCGATGATGGATTATTGATATTTAAAAATTGAATTTACATACCATTAAATGAAGAGTTTAGGAGTTTGATCCTAAACGAGGCTCACAGAGAAGTGTAGATGGCTCACCCGGGAGTCACGAAGATGAGGGCGGACCTTAAACCCTTATTCTTATGGAAAGGAATGAAGGCAGACATAGTCAACTATGTGGCCATATGTCTAGAATGTCAGCAGGTGAAGGGTGAAGATAGACATCCAACAGGATTAATACAGCCTCACGCTATTCAGAAATCAAAATGGGAGGTCATTTCGATGGATTTCATTGTTGGGCTATCACTGAAGGCAAGGATTCACGACTCAATTTTTGTGGTATTCAACACTTTGACGAAGAGGGATCATTTTATTCATGTGTGTACGACGTATCAGGAACTTGACATAGCTAGAGTTTTCATCAGTGACATTGTGAGGCTTCATGGCGTGACTAACAAGATTATATCCGATTGAGGATCAGTGTTTACTAGACAATTTTGGACTAGCTTCCAAGAGGCCTTGGGAACCCAACTTAACTTTAGTACTGCGTATCACCCTAAGAAAAATGGGTAGAATGAACAAACAAACCAAGTCTTGGAAGACATGTTGTGCATGTATGTGATGGACCAACAGAAGCATTGGGAAGAGTTCTTGCCACTGGTAGAATTCGCTTATAACAACAGTTACCAAAGCACAATTAAGATGGTGCCTTTCAAGTTTCTTTATGGGAGATCGTGTCAATCACCTTTGAGTTTGGATCAGCTTGAGGATAGGGTCCTGGTGGGATGAGAAGCGATCCAAGAAATGGAAGATCAAATGCAAATAATAAGACAAAGGATAAAAGAAGCAAAGGATTGGCAGAAGAGTTATGTCAATGTGCGTCGTGTCGACCGTAGTTACGAAGTTTTCGATCGAGTCTTCTGGCGGGTAAAACCACATAAGAGTTCGATCTAGTTTGTAAATGAATCTAATCTCTCTTCTAGGCTTGTGAGACCTTTCAATATTATGGAGAGGAAGGGGCCCATGGCCTATCGACTATCCTTGCCTGATTCTTTGAGGCGTATGCACGATGTTTTTCACGTATCTATTTTGAGACATTATATTGATGATCCTACACTTGTTATTGACATGAGTTCCTTGCAGGTATCGGATGAGGGGGTGCTCACAACTGAGTCGATCCGCATCCTGGATCATCGCATTCGATAGTTATGACGTCGAACAATAGATCAGGTCAAGGTCCAGTGGGACAACTATAGTCCGCACTCTAGGAGGATGCATATGATATGCGCCAACAGTTTCCATTTTTGTTTGATAGATAGACTTATGATATTGTGATATACATTATTTCGGCACTTATATACTATGAAACTTTAGGATGAAGTTTAAACCAAGAGTGGGTGTATGTAACATCTCACTCTTGTGTGCACTAAGAGAACTTATTCTTTTAGGACACTTGCTTGCAACTGATCTAGATTATTATGTTATTAGTCATTTGATTATGATTATGAGGCATTATGGATGAGATTATATGTTATTTTGTGTATTTACATAGACAAGTGATATTGACTGGGTTCTCTTGAGTGTGTAGTTATTTGGACCTCGAGGATTCAGAGGCATCGATGAAACCCCTTGGAATCCGTCTCGAGTCAAGGAGTGAACTATTGGGGTTTGATTGTTGTAGATATGACATATGTACATCTGATTAGATGTTATGATGATTGATTATTATTGGTGACATGATTTGCTGATGATGCAGGTTTATGATAGCTTGTCGACCAGACTCACATGTGGAGTAGAGGGGTCACGCACGACAACTAGAGACATTGAGGGAGAGGTGTGGACAACAACCCTACAACAGCCTACTAGCACTCCTGTCGTGGATCAAAATATAGGTTAACGATTACCTAGTTCGAGAAGACCCATGATTTCGTGAGGGAAAACTGCGATAGTTGCTCATGATGATTCTAAGGGGTGCACAATAAGGAGGGGGCCTTATTCCTTATAGGCCCTTAGTCTCCCTTAATATCACCTCAGGGAGTATTGACTCGAGGTGTTTTTTATGTCTACCAAGTCAGTCAAGAGGCGAGTGGCACCCTTAGAGCATGTAGTGCATCCTAAAGGGCACATCGCGCAAGAAAAATGGAAAGAGGTGAGTGGCACCTTTGGAGCACGTAGTGTGTCCTGAAGGGCACGTCGCGCAAGGAAAACAGTAAAAGGTGAGTGGCACCCTTGGAGCACCTAGTGCATGATGAAGGGCACGTCGTGATTACAATGAGTAAGTGAATAAACCTAGTCGACCTTAAAATGAATGACGTGATAAGTAAGGTTTAAAAACAATTTATCTAATAAAAAATGTAGCCCATCCTATGAAATTAAAATCTAGGTCTAAGTGATACTTGTAAGAAAATAAAATTAGTAATAATAATCATAATTAAATATGTGACGAGAAGGGAGTAAGAAATTCAATTAATTTATTAAAATCAAATTACTTTGGGGAATTAAATTTAAAAAAAAAAAATGATTGTTTTTCTACAAATACTAATTAAACTTTATTAATTAAAAAGAAAAAGAGGTGGTTTTTCTAC
>JASDQU010502273.1:17028-33419 GCA_032191745.1 Picea mariana | reverse complement strand
TGACGACCGACCACAAAGAAAGAGTTATGGGGGACTAATCTTCCAAAAGGATAGGTAAGGGAGAGGGGGATTAAAGTTTGGAAGAGGGGATAAGCTTGAGGGATTAATTCCTTGAATAATACTTTATTATTATTGCAAAGTGGTGTGAAAGGTATTTTTTTATCCTAAGTTTCTGGAAAAGGGAACGCATACTTGATGGAGTGCATGCAGCTTCATGGGCAACATGTGTTGGCTCAGGCACATGAAATTTAACCCAAGAATTGAGCCGTGATGGGGGTTCATCCTCCATTCTTCCATCAGTTGTCTGAACCATGTGGCGTGGGCATCTAATCTCTGCATACCCTCACGCAGCTCTGAAACCAGAAAACTGTGATGTTTTCCTGAGAAGTCGACGCATCCTCCATATGAACCATTTGAGTCTACGTTCAACCTCTATTTTGATTCCTTTTCATGCACATTGAAAACCAATGGAAAACCCATGGACTGATCCATGTCTCTTGTGTGTCCTGTGAACCCAATTTATCCACACTTCAAATCCGAGTTTGTGCTTAACCGTTTGGGTTGTTGTCTTCTGTGAAACCTGAGCATATAGTAATTGTCTATGTCATGTGTGTTATAACTGTGGGTTGTTGTGGCCACACAGTCCCTTGGCTGAGTGTGAATTTTTTCCATCATATGTTCCTTGTTGAGCCTTACTGTTGTTTGCCTTGTGCTAGAACGGAGCTGAAGAAGTAGGTTGTTAGGCTTGTGTGCAACACTCTCTCCAGGTGAGAGAGGTGGTTGTAGTTGAAGAAGCAGGCTTTCAGGCCTGTGAGCGACTCTCTCCAGGTGAGAGAGTGCACGAAGGAAGTGAGAACTCCTAGAAGGGGTCATGTAGCTGCCACAAATCTCAGATAATTCTGGTTCAGCCTGTTGCTGAAGCCCAAGGCAAGGGAGGTTTAGCATTCGAAGGACTGTCCTGTGTGATGGTGAAGGTGTATACACCTAGGGTGGGACAGGCGTGTGGGGAATGAGAGTTTGTGAGAAGTGGGCATAAGTGGCTCCTGGGAGAGAATATATCCTCATAAATTGTATGTCTTCCTGTTGACCTTGCCTAGCCTAGGATTCCCTTGCATGGTGGAGCTTAGTCCCATCTTGAGGGTGACCTACTGCTGAGAGTGATGAGCATCACAGTCTAAGGCTGGGAGGTTCATGGAAGGTCTGCACGCAGTTGGTGGTGTTATTCCAGTTGAAAGATAAGTATAATTTATGTGCTTAATTTTATGTTATGCATAATGCTTGAATGTGATCATTTATTCCATTGCAAGTTTGAATTGTTGTTAATTCTATTTAATTATGAATGGTAGTAGTAAATCTATGTTAAATGTGTTAATTTGATGTAATGCATATTATATATATGTATGAGATTGTTCCACGTAGTATCATTGCCCAGCAGTGGGGTTGATGGCCGAGGATGTTATAGATTGAGTTGACCACTTCATCTACTCTCTGAAGATATTCTATTATGTTCTATTCTTCTTTCATTTCCATGTTTTCAAATTGTGTTCTGTGGGTTTGTAGTTAGGCCTTTTTGACTTTGCTATCTCCTTCAAAATGACCTTTAGTTTGTCCCAGATTTCTTTTGTTGACTTACAATGCATTACTTTCACAAATATAGGATTGGATAATCCTCCTAGGATGGCATTGGATGCTCTTGCATTGTCATTGCAAATATTCTTTCCAGTTGTGTCTGTGGGAGTAGTAGCAGGTGCAATGTACCCATCTTCTACAGATTGCCAAATATTACAACCTAGAGAAATTATATATCCTTTCATCCTCGCACTTCAAAGTGCATAATCATTCCCTTTGAATAAAGATGCTCTAGTGGAAGACATTCCCTCTTGATGATTCATTGGATTATGAAGAATATACCTTCCAATTATTAGACTGTGTTGAAGGCACTTGATTTAATACCAATTGTTGGAACGTAGTTTAATACTGACGGTGGGGGGGTGAATCGATATTAATAAATTTTATCAATTTTAAATAATTATTTATTAACTTTATTGATCATTAAGAAACTTAAGGAAATAACATCAATAATTATAAACTTAAATTACAAATTACAAGTTTTATATAAAGATTGATTTAGAGAACCAAATCTAGGAGACAACAATCCCCTTGTTTTAGGGCACCAACCCAAGGAAGCACCAACTCCCTTGCTTTAGGGAACCAACCCTAGGAAGAACCAACTCCCTGGTTTTAGGGCTCCAACCCTAGGAAGCACCAACTCCCTTTTTTAAGGGCTCCAACCCTAAGAATCACCAACTCCCTTGTTTTAGGGCACCGACCCTAGGAAGCATCAAATCCTTGTTTTAAACTTTACTTAGCAAAGGATACTAATCCTTCCTTGCCCCTCCCTTCCACCCCTACTTCATAAGTATCTTCATATTTCTTTCTGGGACACTGGACATGCTTTTGATATTTATATGTAGACCACAAAAAAATCTTTCTTTCACCATACCTTTCTATTTATATAGTATTCCAAAAGGTATGAAATTGAACCATTGTGTCTTTTTAATAATGAACACTTTCACCTTTTCATTTTATTAACAAAATAACAATAATGTTGTCATTTTTTATTGGGAACACATTTTCTCCTTTGTTTATCTCTTTACAAAAAGGCTCTTTAATTACATCTTTAGCTTCATTTTCCTTGACTTCATAGTTATCTTGATCATGTCTTTTATCCTTTATCAGTTTATTAGACATGATTCAACTCTTCTTATTTTAATCTCATGTTTACTGTAATCTCAGATTAGATTTTGAACTTAGTTTCCTGGTGCACTTTTCCTGTACCTAAATGGACGATTTCCATATGATGATACTGTTGTGACTTATAGTTTGGAAAAATATGGCACAAAAATTTGAACTCTGGCTATTTATACATCGGGAAATTCTTGACCACTCAAGCCACAAAGTCGAGTCAAAAAGTAATGTAGAGATGACTACCTGAAATTTAATATGGAAAAATGAGTCGGTCAAAATGCAAGTCAAAGTTCATCCAAGTCGAGGTCAAAGGAAATGCAAGTCGAATTTTATCGGGGATGGATTCAGAGGTACTGCAAGTTGAAGTTTATCCAATTAGAAGTCTAAGGAAATGCAAGTCGAAGTTTATCGGGGTTGGATTCGGAGACACTATAAGTCGAAGTTTATCCAAGTTGAAGTCGAAGGAAATGCAAGTCAAAGTTTATCGGTGCTGGAATCAAAGGAATTGTAAGTCGAAGTTTATCCAAGTCAAATTTGAAGTCAATGCAAGTCAAATTTTATCAAGGCTGGAGTCAGAGGCACTATAATTCAAAGTTTATGCAAGTATAAATTGAAGGCAATGCAAGTCGAAGTTATCCAAGTCATATTTGGAGTCAGAGGCACTGTAATTTGAATTATGTCTAAGTCAAATTCGGAGGCACTGTAAGTCTAAGTTGGAGTCGGAGGTAATGTTTAAACTTAAGAAATTTTCACAAGTTCCTGACATACAAATGGTCGATTGAACCGATTTTGGAGTTCCATTTCTCTACATTATACATGTTTTTCACAAGTTCCCAACATATCAATGGTTGATTGTCCCGACTGTGGAGTTCCACTACTCTACGTTCTACGTGTTTTTCACAAGTTCCCAACATCTAGATGGTCGACTAACCCGAATGTCGAGTTCCAATATTCTACATTTTGCGTTGGTTTTGTGTTACAATCTCTTTTGATCTTCTCTTCGATCAATCAAGTTCACCCCCTTTTTGAAATCAATGACAACACTGTCCAAAACTACCAAGGAAAACCTAGAGGTGACAGTGAATTAAATGTACATGGCCTTGCCAATGTCGACTGGGATAAAGATATGGATCGTTGAAGGTCGACTAGTGGATATGTGTTCAAGATGTTCAGTGGAGAAATCAATTGGATGAGTAAGTGACAAGAAATCGTAGCCTTGTCAACAAAAGAAGTCGAATACATGGCAGCCACTCATCGAAGCAAAAAAGTAGTATGGCTACAAAGGTGTGTTCAAGATTCGAGTTTGAGAAGAGAGATATGAAGATAAGATATGATTGTCAAAGTGAAATATTTCTGGAAAAGAACCTAGCTTATCATTCCAAGACTAACCACATTGATTTACAATACCATTTCATGAGGGACATGGTGGAAAAAAACAAGGCCCTACTAGAGAAAGTAGACACGTTGGAAAACATAACAAACTCTTTAACCAAGTCTATGATTGTTGTGATTTTATCTTGGTGCAGAGAGGAAATGGGAATTCCTGCCCTGGGTCTATGAATGAGAGTTCAAAAATCTCTCAGTTTCAATAAAGAAGACAACAAATGGGATAATCTTGGGTTGTTATATTGTTTCCAATGAAAGTCTAGTCGAGGTGGATCACTTGACAGTGAAATTCAAAGGTTGAGGTGGTTCGACCAGGTAAATTCAAAGTCGAAGAAATCAACAACAATTTGAATAGATCAACCTACAAGAGGTCTACAAGTGAGAACATGACAACCGAATGAAGACTGAATGGAGGTCAATTGGTAATCGATTGGTAAACCGACTTAGACTCAACTTTAATAGAATCTAGATATTCATAGGATTTCTAGCCAATTATTTGTGAGAATCTATAATTGTTTTTGGACACCTTTTATTTAGGTTTTTTCCTACTATAAAGCCTATAAATAAGGCATGTTGTAATGCTGTAAAATCTAATCTTTAGAGAAATAATTTTAGAGTTTGTTGGTCATGTAGATGTAATCTGAATTGGCTACAAGGTTGTTCTTGTGTAAAGCAAGAAGGTATTATGTTGATTGTGTCTTAGGTGTATACCAAGGTTAGGCATGTAACCTTTTATTATAAAGGAATAATACAACAAGAGAAAAACATTCAAGGAATGTTGGTTTTCCTGTTTTGGTTTCAAGGGTAAAATCTCTATGTACTATGTGTTTTCTTTGTCATTTACTTTCTTGATTAAACATTTCTTCCTCTCTTATGCTAGGTTTAGTGTGGAAGTGTTACTCATTTAGTAACAAGGACATGAAGGATGCAATATCCAAGAAGTTACTAACCAACCCATTCACCCCTCAAGGGGTTAAGGAGACAAAGTTTCCCAAGAATCCATGGATAGGGAAGAATGGATGGATGAGTAAACTCGGAGAGAAACAAGGAGGAAAAAACTTTTCTTCAGTTGTAAAGATCCATGGGAGTTGGGTCATCGATGTATGGGAAATGTGAATTCCATTACATTGAGGTAGTCTCCAATGAGGAGGATGACGGTGATGATGAGGGAAATGAACAGGACATGGGTGAGCCATCACATGCCACAGAGTAGGAACTGTTGTAGGATGGCCCCAAGGGATTGAGCATTGCCACACTTTCAGGAGTCCCTAAATGTTACACCTTCATGGTTAGAGGTATTATGCAGGGGTAGAGGGTGACAACATTGATTGATGGAGGAGCCACCCACAAATTCATTGATGCTACACTTGTCACCAGAAGACAAATCTCGACAGAGTATTTTGAGGGATTCAATGTGGTAGTAGTGGATGGGTACAACATGACGTGCACTCAAAGAATCAAGGGATTGGAGGTAACATTGGGAAACTATACGTTGACCATTGAATTTTATGTTGTGGATTTAGATGACACTCATGTGGTACTAGGAGTTCAGTGGTTGTACTCATTAGGCAATATTCACATGAATTATGGGGACATGAGGATGGAATTCTAGGACAAGGGTGGACAACGAGTCATCCTAAGAGGTATGTTGACAGGTGCCCCCAGGATAGTTTCTGACTAGCACATGGAGGAACTTTTTAGACATGGGGATGTGGCTTGCGCAACAAAGTGCTTGATCACCATGGAAAATCCATCACAGGAATGCCAACAATATCTTGCGAATATCCAGGCATTGTTTGGAAAGCATGAAAGAGTGTTTGAACCATTACTAGTAGGGAGGCCACCAGACAAAGGATTTGATCATGTCATTGAGCTAGAAGAAGGATCAAATCCCATGATCACCACCCCTTATAAGCATCCGAAGAGATCCAAGGATGAAATAAAGAAGGCCATAAAGGAGTTGCTAGAGATGGGACATATCATGCCTATATCCAGTCCTTTTTCCTTCTCAATTGTACTAGTAAAGAAGAAAGATGGAACTATGAGGATGTGCATAGACTCCAGGGAACTAAACAAGAAGACCATTAAGAACTGATACCCAATACCCAAGATCAATGAGTTGATCAACGAGTCGCATGGGGCAGTTTACTTCTCAAAGGTTGATCTTCGGTCAAGATACCACCAAATTCGGGTCAGAGAGGAGGATATTCATTAAAAAACATTTAGGTGTCACTGTGGGCACTATGATTTTTTAGTTATTCCCTTCAGGTTGACTAACACACCAACTACCTTTCAGTCATGCATGAACCATATCTTCAACAAGCAGTTGAGGAAATTTTTCGTGGTGTTCTTTGACGATCTTTTGATCTATAGCAGAATGTGGGATGAATATCTGAAGCACGTGGATGAGATTATCACCATTATGGAGGAGCAATCTCTTTTTTCCAAGGAGTCAAAGTGTGAGTTCAAGTTGAAATAGATCCTTTATTTGGGGCATTTGATTGGTGTCGAGGGAGTAAAGGTGCATCAGAAAAATATCCAGACCATCTTAGACTAGCCTACTCCCAGGACACTCACAAATATGTGAGGATTCTTCAAGATATGCAGCTATTATAAACTCTTTGTGAAAGTGTTTTCACAATTAGCTGCGCCATTGACATACCTCACCAAGAAGGGGGCGTTCTGATGGTTAGATGACACACATGTAGCATTTGACATAATGAATAGGGTGATGAAAATTTACCCAGTGTTAGCACTCCCATATTTCACATAGCCTTTTGTCCTGGAGTGTTACACATTTGGTGAGGGGATAGGAGAAGTATTGATGCAGAATCGACACTCGATATATTTTGAGAGAAGAAATACAAGGGACCTTGCGAAGATCTATCTGATCTATGATAAGGAGATGTTGGACATCATGCATGCATTGGCCAAATTTAGAAAATACTTGGTAGGAGGACGCTTTGTGGTTAGGAATGACCAGAATAGCTTGAGTTACTTCTTAGAGCAATGAGACATGAATGAAATGCAGTATAAATGGGTGAGTAAGGTGCGGGAATATTATTTGGACATTGAGTATGTAAAGTGGAAGAAGATTATAGTTTTTGATGCCTTATCCAGGATACCTGTGGCCTTCTTCATAACAAAAATCCCAGTAGACTAGAAGTCTATTCTCTTGGTGGAATATTCCATGAATACCTTTTCTTGTGAGCTGATGGATGGAAGTATTCAAAATGACAGGTACATGGTAGTGGATGACATCTTCTACTACAAAGACAAGATCTATCTTGTCCCTAAATCCACACTCAAGGATAATATTTTGAGGGAAGTACATGACGCACCACTAGCAGGGCACCAGGGGAATCTAAAGTCTTACAGGAAGGTGAGGGAGATATTCTCATGGAAGGGTCTCAAGGGGGATGTACTTAGTCAAGTGATGGAGTGCATGGATTTCCAGCACAACGAGTCATAGTTCACACATCCTGTGGGACTACTTCAACCATTGTTGATTCTGGAGAAGAAGTGGGATAACATCTCCATGGACTTTATCACAGGATTGTGAAAGGTGCAGGGTAGGGACTATATCTATGTGGTACTAGACAGATTGACTAAATATGTGCACTTCTTTTCCATTCCTACAGGGTACAGTGCATCTTAGGTAGCAGATCTATTCTTCAAGGAGGTTTTTATACTCCATGGTCTTCCGAGGAATGTAGTTAGTGACCAAGATAAAAGGTTTCTCATTGCATTTTGGTAGGAGTTTTTCAGGTTATCCATGACATAGTTGAATCACCCAGAGACAAATGGGAAGACCGAGATAGTAAACAAATGGATCAAGGGGTACTTGAGGAACTATGTGTCAAGGCAGTGACAAGCATGGATAAAGTGGTTACATCTCGGGGAGCATTGCTACAACACCACTCATCATATTTCCCTAGGGATGAGCCCATTCAGGGTCTTCTATGGCTATAATGCTCCATCTTTTGTGGATTTTGTGTTTGGAGAGAGCTGAGATCATAAGGCCAAATACTCGGTGCAGGAAAGTCAAGACATCTTGAGAGTCCTGAAGGAGAATTTGTTGGCCGCTCAGAATCAACAAAATATGTATGTGTTATCACACTAAATTGCCTTGGGTTTTTAGTTTGTTTTATCCYTTTTTAAGCCTTAGATTTTAATTTTTTAATTTCATCCCTTAAAAGTTTATGTTTGTTAGGACACCTTAGATAAATAAAGTTTTGATTCTTAACTCATGTTTTGATYCTCAAATTGATTTTTAGACTTAGAACCATTTTTAKCTCATGACTTAAGATGTGATCCCCTTCATGATTTGTCACTAGGCTCRATYCTTCCCATGACTAGACTAATGTAACACACCATTCTCCCTAATCATGAACTCGTGGGTATGCCTTGCTATCCTTGCTTACCTGTCCAATCATTTTTTAAACRGGAGCGCTGCCCACTCATCAGGAGGTTTTGTAGCGCCTTTCTCGTTCATCATGATTTCCACCATGAGTTATGATTTCCATGACTGATGTCATGTTCCTTGTTTTCAGTTCCAAGAGTTGGTTAAAGATGCCTTCAATATCTTGCATTTATGAGACCTGGAAACGGTTTATAATTTTGAAAAAACTCAATAGTGTTGCGCTGCGCAAAGTCACAATTTCTGGTCAAGCGACAACAATGCGACCAAATCCGATGCTGAGGAAGATTTGAGGGCCGAAATGTTCGTAGCTTCATCCTGATATTTTGTTGAAGATTCCAACAGGTGTCCACTCCACAGGTATCCCGTGTAGCCTCCTCTGCACATTAATTTTTGCAAAGAATTCACACTCAGGTTTTGGTTTATTGAGCTTGCACAGTTGTAAGAGACTCTTCTTTGCATGATAGCCTTGTCTCCTCTTGTTTTCAGACCTATGAAAACCATTTCCTGTATCTAGTCTTCTTACTTTTGTCTTCCATAGCCATTGAAGTTGCAAGCACCTAAATAGCCTATCCTCTGCATACGCATCGTGTTACCTAGAGGTGTTGCTTAACCCCTCTGTGTCTCCTTTGCTTCCTTTCATTTTGGAGTTAAGCATTTTTACTCAGTTGCAAAGGGCCAATTACGAACTACCCCCTCACTGTTTACACTCTCAAATACCTGTGAAAATATAAGGGTGTAATTCCCATAGTCAAGCTCGACTTACTAGAACCAGACTGTTTTAAAAGGTCAGCCTTGTACATTTGAAGCCCAATTTTTAGTCTTCCTGGTTATTACTATCCCATAAGCCGTTAAAATCTTTCATTCTAGGCCATGGAGACTCCTCAATCAAGGAAGACACACAAAGGTGGCAAGGTGGTTAGGATAGAACCTGTGGACATGCATCTTTTTGATACAGAGCCCATGAAAAGAGAGGTCTTTCAAAGAGAGGGATGCCTCTCTTTCTGCCAGAACATGCAAAGAGGCCATCCAGAGGTAACAAGACAATTTGCATTACATTTTGATGGTAGAAAAACCAAGACTAGGGATTTGGAATTTTAGGTGACAGAAACCTCTATCTCAGTTGCAACAGGAATCCCTATTACAGGAGAACAGTGGTTCAAAGCCATGGCTTTGATTTCATCCTATGCCAAAGATATTTGTAAACCTGAACATCAAGCTAGTGATTTGTATAAAAGTGTGCCAAGGAGTCAATTGATTGAACAGTTTGACAGAATATTGAAGATCATCCAGAGATATTTTACATGTGAAGGGAGATTTAACACTTTGTACCAATACCATATAAGGCTTTTGCTTAATTTTACTAGTAAAGTTGAAATGAATATCCCCTATTATTTGTTAAGGAGCATAGGTAAGATGTCAGACAGGAATCAATCCAAATCTAAGGATGTGGATTCTAGCCTTTTCCACTCTGGATTGATCAGAATGCTAGTCTCTGAGGAATTGGGTAAGAAAGAGATTTCATGGGAGAATTTTGTTGTTACTTCTCATTTCAAGTTGGATCTAGCATCTACTCCTCAATCACAAAATGCAAGACCATTATCACCCACCAGTGTTGTTAAAGAAGGGACTAGTAGGAAGAGAAAGGGTAGAACCCTTTTTCAAGTTGCAGAGGTTAGCAAGCAAGTCACAGGAGCTGAGGAGGAAGCTTGTCCTTCCCCACAAAGAGATTTTTCACCACCTCCTCCACCAAGGTTATAAGAGGTTCTTTCTTCTACCAAAACTACATCCAAGAAATGGAAGAAGCTACACTTCCCCTCTTTTCCTCCAGCAGTCAATACCAAGGGCCGAAGACCTTTCACAAGATCATCAATTCCTAGGGAAGTTGTTGAAGAACAGTCTCTACCTGAGATCCCTATACAAAATAAGAAGGGTAGAGGCATTGGAAATCCTGTGGAAAGAACAGAGGAAACCCCTGTGCAAAATAAGAAGGACAAAAGCAAAGCCACCAAGAAGCATGATGAAGTAGACAAGGAAATTCCTATGCAAGTGGAAGAAGAGGTCGAGAAGAAGCCTATTGAGACTATGCATGTCTTTGCTCCCCCTAATGGTTAGACATTCAAAAGGTTAATAAGGAAACTTAAGGATGCTAGGAAGGAGGTGGCTCAATTGAAAAAGGAAGCCATATCTGACAGAGACAAGATGATAGAGCTTATGGATGGATACAGTCACACCCTTGACTTGGCAAGGTTTGCAGCAAGAAAGGCTCAGCCTCTTCATAGACAGCTAAAAAACCTTTACAGGAAGAATAGAGGCTTTCAGTCTCAAAACAGGAAGCTAAAGGCAGAGTTGCAACATTTTCAAGATGAGGTAGCTCAAAGAAATTTGCAGGAGCTGATTGAAGCTGCCATTGAGAATGAAAAACTAGTAGTCAAGGAGAGCACAACCCCACTGAAAAAGCCTGTCATTGCTAAGAAGAAGGATTATGTTGTGCCAGATGAAGATCCTCCTTTTACCAAAAAGAGTGTGAGGTTAAGTGTCAAGGTAACAAAATAGTTGGTGGAAGGTGAGCCCCATTTTTTAGGATGGTTCCTTTTTGAGAGGGTAAACTATTATTCAAATACTACCTTTGCCACCTTTACAGGCTTCTAAGCGTTTAATTATCAGTGTTTTGGGATTTTGTGAAGTAATAATTCCCTCAGTGGTAAAATGCATTACCCACAGTGTTTCCAAGTCACCTAAGTATAATGGGTTTGACATTATGCAAGGCCGCCACTTGCTCTTCACATGTTCGAGATTGGAGGTGCTGCGTTTTTTACAGTGCTACCTAAACCTACACACAAACACAACATAAGTGGCACTACCTACAGGTACTACCTAATATCTGGTAGATAAAAGAGTTTGCACACAGATGCAACACAGTGGCGCTACATAAATTCACTACCCAATATTTGGCAGAGAACAAAATATTGCACGCATACGCAGCACAGTGGTGCTACCTATAGGCGCTACCTTTTCTACTTATCTAGTTTTGAAGTGTGCTACTCAGACTGCTATCTAAAGAAGCTACCAACAGACACCAAGGATTAAGGAGGACCAAGCTAACAACTTTTTGGATAGTTGATGTTGGAGAAGATTGTAGAAACAACAACTAGCATCATGAGGATGACCACATGCTACTGAAAGACACATGGAAAACAAGGAGCTGCGYAGCAAAGGGGAATCAAATCTATTTGAAATTTGGTTGGATTAGTCACCAACATTTTCCTGTTTTATATCATACGTTGTTAGCCAAGTTGTTAGATGAAATAAATCATTAGATATTTTCAAGGAAAAGAGGCCAGCTCATACCTCCAGTTGTTGCCTCCCTTTTGTTATAAATAGATAGATCAAATAGGCTCGGAAGGTTGAGCAAGGCTCCCTTAGACTGTAATATTTTGATGAATTGACTGTGATATGGCTATGTACTGTACTTAAGACTTTTTGGCTAATATAAATTAGCTTCTCTTTCAGCTTATTTTCTTCTGATGCTAAATGTTCATTCATTGAAAGATTTGCATGAATGATTGTGGTAATGTTATGGTGAATGTTTGATCATTATATTATCATGATGTTTATTTAGCTTTCTTAGTTTCTAAGTTCAAGAAGATATTATTTTAAGAAAATTTCTTCCTTATGATTCTATAGACCTGATGTTTACAGTAGTCCCTACATTCCTCTGATTCAAGTCTCCCCTCTATTCATATTTACTCCCAAATTACTGATTGAAGTTAGCCAATACCTTGATTTCTAGTGCATGCTAGCCCTGTTTTCTGAGTTGGAACATTATCATTTTGAGTCTTTTTCCATTTGACCCTTTAAAACACTCTTACATTCACATATAACCTGATGGGTACTAGGCTTTCCTTCCATGCAATATGAAGGTGATTCCTAGTGCTAACATTTTTGGTGTCGTTGTCGGGGACGATTTGAAGACTTTTCCCTGGGATAGAATGACAACGTTTACTAGTTCTCAAGGTGCATTGAGACTTAGTATTTTGAAGATTGCATCTTGCACCTGGTGACTCCATTGATTCATCTCTAACGCCTAAAGGCAGACATACGAGATCAAATCCACAGCTACCTTTGGCTCCACCTGAGGTTGAAACAGAGAAGATAGTTAAGAAGGGAAAGCTTCTCAAAAAGGTTTTTCTGTTGCTGCTACAAGTACTTCTAGTCAGTTTCCTAATTCCACTCTTGATACTCCAGTTGTTAAATCAAGTAAGATTTATTTACCTTTTGCTGAAGTATCTAAGAAGCTTGATTTTGAATAATTTCTTGTCGAATATTCTCCCTTTGAAATTGAATTGAAAGAAGAAAGCATTAACATTATTTCTTCTCCTGATGTTGAAAAGAGTTTCATCCTTGATAGTCTTGAAGATTTCCCTACCTTATGTTTTTCTACCCCTCCTTTTGTTAAAATCTCTGCTGCCAAAGGAAAAGAAACTTCATCTCTTTTACAAACCTTGCCATATTCTTCCAAGCCTCAGCCTTCTGCTGTGAAAATTGAAACCACTCCATCATACTTTTCTTCATCTCCTAATCTGCACACAGTTAAGTCCCCTTCTCCTCCTTGTTCACCAAGAGTTCAAAACCAAATGGCATTTTTTAATCCCCCTGCAAATAGGATGGATGCCATAGTGGTTGCAAGATATGCCCCTCTTGTCTTACCCCAACCAATGAATTCTCTCCCTCCCGGAGATTATTTGAAATACATGCCCAAGTTCACAGGAGAAGAAGATATAACTGCTGAGGAACATCTTGTTGCTTTCTATAGCTATGCAGATAATCAAAACATTGAAAATGAGGATGTGTGGGTGAGGGTTTTCATCCAAAGCCTTTTTGGTGAGGCTAGGAAGTGGTTTAGGGGCTTGGCCCCTGGATCCATTAATGGAATTGAGGCATTAGATAATGAATTTTTGAGGCACTGGGGAGACAAAAAAGATTTTTTGTATTATATCATAGAATTTGGATCTTTAAGGAGGAAAGAGGGAGAGTCTGTCTCTGACTTCTCTAAAAGATTCAAAAAAATGTACAATAAGATTCCTGATGAGATAAAACCCACTGAAACCTCTGCAAAAATTACTTATTCCAGCGCCTTTGACCCAAAGTTTTGCCTTCTACTGAGAGAAAGAAGATCACCTTCCTTAGTTCATATGCAAGATGTTGCCTTGGAGGTAGAATCCAATATAGTGGTGTCAGATAAGCTCAGGGGGAAGTTTGATAGGGATAGGAGAAAAAAAAGAGTTGAAGCTTCCACCTCTGACTCCCATGCTATTCATTCTCAAGTAGATGAGCTAACCAAATTAGTAAAATCCCTTTCTACTCAGATTGAGAAGTTAAAATCAGAAGGGAGGTGGACATATAGAAATGCTCAAAACACTGAAAACAGAGGTA
The DNA here is from genome assembly GCA_032191745.1 of Picea mariana. Taxonomy (NCBI): domain Eukaryota; kingdom Viridiplantae; phylum Streptophyta; class Pinopsida; order Pinales; family Pinaceae; genus Picea; species Picea mariana. Next base: position 19,429 of record JASDQU010502273.1, on the reverse strand, counting down.
AATTCAGAAGACCCAACAATGCTCCCCAAATCCTTCCCAGAGATCACAGAAATAGAGAGAGAGATGATTAGAGGGTACAAGATCCTTTTCAAAATAATCTGGTTGTTGATGAAGAAGAAGAGGAGTTGGAAGTTGATCTTGAGATTCACTGCTTAGGTGACACATCCCCATCCCCTCACTTGACTCAATCTTCATATGAAAAATCATTGATGGACCTTCAAATCAATGAATTAAGCAAGGGAGAGAAAGCAAAGACAAGTCCTTCTAGATATAATTTGAGGTCCAAAAATAATGAGGATAAAACTGATGCTTCTGACCAGCCAGCCCAAAAGGAAGAATATGCCAAAATTGTAACAGTTGGCAGCCCAAAAAAAGTAAGTCAAAGCCCCAAAGTACTGATCATAAATCCCAGCCCTGAGCCCAAAGAGATCCTGAAGTCCTCACCCCCTGTCAGTTTTGAAAATGAGATCCAAAAAATCAAGATTCCTGTACCCTTTTTAGAATTGATAAAAAATGAAGAATTTAAAAAGTACCTCTCCAAAATGCTACAGCCTAAATCTTCTCCAAATGCCACTGATTCAATAAATCTGCAAGATGAAAACCCAGTGGTGATTTTAGGCCCTGAGATCCCTGTACAAAAGAATAAGGGTAGAGGCATTGGAAACTCTGTGGAAAGAACAGAGGAAACCCCTGTTCAAAAGAAGAAGGACAAAAGCAAAGCCACCAAGAAGCCTAATGAAGTAGACAAGGAAATTCCTATGCAGATGGAAGAAGAGGTCGATAAGAATCCTGTTGAGACTGTTCATGTCTCTGCTCCCCCTGATGGTCAGACATTCAAAAGGTTAATAAGGAAACTTAAGGATGTTAGGAAGGAGGTGGCTCAATTGAAAAGGGAATCCATATCTAACAGAGCCAAGATGACAGAGCTTATGGATGGCTACAGTCACACCCTTGACTTGGCAAGGTTTGCAGCAATAAAGGCTTAGCCCCTTCATAGATAGCTAAATAAACTTTATAGGAAGAACAGAGGCTTTTAGTCTCAGAACAGGAAGCTAAAGGCAGAGTTGCAGCATTTTCAAGATGAGGTAGCTCAAAGAAATTTGCAGGGGTTGGTTGAATCTTCCATTGAGAATGAAAAACCAGTAGTCAAGGAGAGCACAACCCCACTGAAAAAGCTTGTCATTGCGAAGAAGAAGAAGTCTGTTGTGCCAAATGAAGATCCTCCTTATACCAGAAAGAGTGTGAGGTTAAGTGTCAAGGTAACAAAATAGCTGGTGGAAGGTGAGCCCCATTTTTTAGGATGGTTCCTTTTTGAGAGGGTAAATTGTTATTCAAATACTACCTCTGCCACCTTTACAGGCTTCTAAGAGTTTAATTATCAGAGTTTTTGGCTTTTGCGAAGTACTAATTCCCTCAGTGGTAAAACGCATTACCCACAGTGTTTCCAAGTCACCTATGTATAATGGGTTTGACATTATGCAAGGCCGCCACTTTCTCTGCACATGTTCGAGATTAGAGGTGCTGCGTTTTTTACAGTGCTACCTAAACCTACACACAAACACAACATAATTGGCGCTACCTAATATCTAGCAGAGAACCGATTTTGCACATAGACGCATCACAGTGGCACTACGTAAATTCAGTACCCAATATTTGGCAGAGAACTAAATATTGCACGCATATGCATCACAATGGTGCTACCTACAGGCACCACCTTTTCTCCTTATCTAGTTTTGAAGTGCGCTACTCAGACTGCTACCTAAAGAATCTACCAATAGAGACCAAGGATTCAAGAGGACCGAGCTAACAACTTTTTGGATAGCTAATGATGGAGAAGATTGTAGAAACAACAGATGGCATCATGAGGACAACCACATGCTACTGAAAGACACATGGAAAACAAGGAGTTGTGCAGCAAAGGGGAATCAAATCAGTTTGAAATTTGGTTCGATTAGTCACCAACATTTTCCTGTTTTATAGAATGGGTTTTTAGCCAAGTTGTTAGATGAAATAAATCATTAGATATTTTTAAGGAAAAGAGGCCAACTTGTACCTCTAGTTGTTGCCTCCCTTTTGTTATAAATAGATATATCAAATGCTTTAGTAGGCTCATATGGTTGAGCAAGGCTCCCTTAGACTTAATATTTTGATTAATTGATTGTGATCTGGCTATGTGCTAGACTTAAGACTTTTTGGCTAATAGAAATTAGCTTCTCTTTCAGCTTATTTGCTTCTAATGCTAAATGTTCATGCTTTGAAATATTCACATGAATGATTGTGGTGATGTTATGGTGAATGTTTGATCATTATATTATCATGATGTTTATTTAGCTTCCTTAGTTTCTGATTTCAAGAAGATCTTGTGTTAAGAAACTTTCTTCCTTAGGCTTCTATAGACTTG
>JASDQU010502272.1:28986-47070 GCA_032191745.1 Picea mariana | reverse complement strand
CAAAGAATATGCGCCTTTTTAAAATCTCAGGTACCACCTTTTCTTCTCACATATGAAATTTTTAATTTCAATGTACACAATTGTTAAGAGATTCAAATGCCTCTTCCAATATCATGTATTTTTCCATTTGCCAAAAAATAAATGTTGTTTCTCAAATAATGAAAACCAGGATTATACAACTAGACAGGATGGATGTTAAAGTGAAAGGTGAACTCAGAGATGTTTTAATCTGGTTATCATATGACCCCAAGGTTCATCAGACTATAGATATAGTTGTTGTAGACATACCAGAGAGCTACGATTTTCTCTTAAGCAGAGATTGGTCATCCAAACTTCAAGGTTATTTTTCTATTCATTGGTCTCATCTATGGATTCCTCATAAAGGAAAAACCTATCAAATCCTTGTAAAGAGTGAGGCACACATGAAGCACACAGTGATATAATTGGAAGATAATAACGAGCCCATAAGCTTTTCCCATTATGTTTTGGGTAATTGATTTTTCGAAATTGATTACGGATTTTATGAAGCAAGGACATCAAAGATACCATCATAATTACAATCAAGAATCCACATATGAATCCATAATAGTGCATGTCTAATAGTAACTAAATTAGTATTTAGTTCAACTAACAAGACCAAACTTCCTCACATGTGGACCATATTCTTCGATGGCTATAAACCACATGATGAAGATGGAGTAGGATGTGTTCTATTTGATCTTACTCAAGGAAAAATTATTATATTATGTCTCTTAGATTTTGAATGTACCAAAAACACCATGGAATACAAAGCCTTAGTTCAATTCCTTAAAAAATATATTGATCTTCAGGTTAAATATCTTAAGGTGTTTGGTGATTTTGAAATCATTATTCAACATGTAAGAAACACTATTCATTTTATGTTTCCACATATAGAGTCTTATGAACAAGAGATATGGAATTTGATTTATTCATTTGGTGCATTTATTATTTCTTCTATACCTCATGATAAAAATATAGATGTAGATATATTGGCCAATGCAACATCTACATTTATGCCCCCTGATGATGTTTTTTCGATTGAAATGATGTTCAGGCCCTCTGTACCGGAAAATATAACAATTTGGAGAGTATTATATAGCGACTCGCATATTATCAAATTTCTTACTAGTTCAAACACATTCTAAGATTCAGTGATCGATGATGTAGTACACCAGAAATAGTTGCAAACTTATCAGAAAGAAACCAATAAGGCAAAAGGAAATTGTGTTCCAAAAAACATTTTCAATCTTGGAAAAATATTTTATCTACAATCTAATTGTAGGAGGCCAACCAATACGAAGACCAACAGTTCTACTATAATGCATTTCTTGGTCAATTTGGGAACTTTTGAACAACCCAAATATGTCAATATAGGAACTAATGTTTACATATGAAAAAGCATGTGTTCTTGGAGTTATTTAAGAAGTGTTGAGATGTTTTTGCTTGGATGTATTCTGATTTGAAAAGATATGACACATGAATAATACAACACACAATTCCTATCAAGGAAGGTGTCAAGTCATTCCAACAAAATATCGGAAAGAGACATCCAACTCTTGAACCTCATATACAGAAAGAAATAAAGAAGTTGTTGGATTCCCGCATTGTTTTAAAAGTCATACATTCTACTTGGGTCTAACATGGTTCTCATGAGAAAGAATTCGGGAGAAATTATAATTTGTACATATTTCAGAAATCTAAATTGTGCTTCTGACAAAGACAACTATCCAGTTCCGCCAATGGAGAAAATCCTCCAAATGTCTATGGATACAATTTATTATCTCTATTAGACAGGTTTTCGAGATACAATCAGGTTCTTGTAGCAGAACCTAACTAATTAAAAACCACATTCTGAACTAAATGGGGAACATATGCTTACATACATATGCCCTTCGATTTAATGAATGCAGGATCTACCTTCCAAAGGGAAATGGAAATTTCATTTAAAGGGTTAATCAATCAATGCGTGGTAGTCTACCTAGATGATGTTACAGTTTATTCAAAAAAGAGAGAAGACCATCCGAAACATATTTTTGAATGATGCGGAAAATATGGGATTTATCTAAACCATGAAAATATCATCTTTGTTGTTTTAGAAGGATTTGTTTTAGGCCACGTCATTTCTAAAGATAGAATTTCAGTGGACCCAGAAAGAACCAAGGCCATTCTACAAATTCCTCCACCACACAACAAGAAATCTATGCAATATTTCTTTGGCAGAATCAACTTTGTAATAATATTTGTTCCATATTTTGCAGAGATTATGAAACCACTTCAAAGAATGATTAAAAAGGATGTTCATTTTAAGTGGAAACCATTAGAGAAAGAAGCGTTTGAAAATATTAAAGTTGTTATAACCAGAGTGCCATCTCTGCAAAGTCCAAATTCCTCCAAATATTTTTTGTTGTATACATTCACCTCTGATTATTCTTTAGCAGTAGTTCTCATGCAAAAGGAGGATAAAGCGGATGAATACCTCGTCGCGTATATGAGCACTAGGTTATAGGGTGTTGAACTAAATTATCCTCCGGTGGACAATAAATTTTTTGTTGTCCATAAATCCATCAAACAGTTCAGGCCTTATATACTAAAAAATCATACGAAAGTTATCGTCCCACACCCATAAGTAAGGTCTCTCTTCGTTCAAAGAGAACTAGGTGAAATATGAGGAAATTGGATGACATCTCTACAAGAGTACAACCTTAAATTCAAACAAGCTAATTTTGTGAAAAGTCAAGGCTTATGTAAGTTAGTGAAATAAGAAGATAATGATGAAGAACAAGAGGAGGATGGTTGGCAAGATGAATCTACAATGTATACTCAACAAGTTATATATGTCCCAACCATTCAAGGATCATATTACAATGACCTCAAATATTACTTACAACCTGGGACTTCTCTAGATCACCTCAACGCTAAGAAAAAGAGGGAACTATGGCTGAAATCCTCACAGTATCAGTTGTTACACAACATCATGTTCAAAAATAATTATCATGGAGTGTTACTCATATGCCGTGAAAATCAAGATATCGATAATGTTTTGCAACGTATGCACTATGGACCAACTGGTGGTCATTTTTCAGGGGACACAACATCCCACAAAGTGTTTAGAGGAGGATATTACTGGTCCACACGCTTCAAATATGGTCGTGCACACTGAAGGATTTGGGAAGTATGTCAGAAAGATGTGGGAAGGGAACACACAATTGTTCTTCCTCTCCAACCTGTAGTTGTAGAAGAACCCTTCGAAAAATGGGGGCTAGACATTATTGGTAAGATAAATCCTCATTCATCCAAGAAACATAGGTATATTATGACCGCTACCGATTATTTCACACATTGGATTGAAGAAAGACCTTTAGTCAAAGTGAATGAAGAGGTAGTAATACATTTTATTTAACAACACAACATCAGAATATTTAGAATCCCTAACTCTGTAATTTTTTATAATTCTACTTGCTTCTCATCCTTGAATTTATCTGAGTTTGCATTAGTGAAGGGAATAATTTTAAATTACTCAGCAAATTACTACCCCAAGGTAATGTTTTGGCAAAATCTATGAACAAGAACATCATCTGTATACTAAAGAGAACCATAGTTGACCACAATATAAATTGGCACAATACTTTGCATAATTCTCTCTAGGATGACCCTGTCACTCGTAAATATTCCATAGGAACTTCGCCTTATTTCCTTGTTTACAGGAAATAAGTTATTCTACCCTCAAATATCTATCTTCCTTCCCTCCAACTCACACAACAATCTTGGGGAAGATAATGCCCCATCATCCAATGATGCATCGACACCTTACGAAATCTTGAAGAAATATGTGATAATAACAAAAGTAAGTTTGAATCTCACCAACAAACAATAAAACGTTGGTTTGATAAGAAGTATGCCGGTGAGAAATAGTTCCAAATTGGGGACTTAGTTATAAAATGGGACAAGCCACATGAGGATAAGGGGAAGCATTTAAATTTCCAATAGCTTTGGCTTGGTCCTTACCTCATTAAGGAAAATACTAGCCAAGGAACCTTTCGATTACAAAACCTTTAGGGTGAAGTTGATTATCTCCCTGTCAATGGCCAAATCATCAAACACTACATCAGTTAGCCATTGAGGTTGTTGATCACATGTACATAAATAAAATCATGCTTTTATTTTTTCTTTCAGTTAAGTTTCTTTTATTAAGTTATTTTTACTTCCTAGCATGTTTTGGTCAGTTCCTTTTATCCTTATTAATAATTTTCTTGGTGATTTTTAAGCCCCCATAGCTCATCACTAGTAACATGTATAAACATAGCACATATGGTGTAGACAACCTAAGTATCTATGTGACATGATTTTAAATACACATATTTTCCCAGACATGTAATCTCATTGCACACTATCACAAGTCAGAATTTGTTGAAGGAACATAGCTTATCAATACAAAAATTAACTGGAGAGAAACAAAGAGACAAGGGACTTCACTTAACAACATATTTCTATGTTATATGAGCTAAACGAAAATGATCTAGATGAAATGTATGCAGTATATCAGGAATCACAAATCATGAAGTTTTCTCATCTATAATCAAGTCAATAGATCTCACTATCATAGGTGTCATCCCTAGTGCCTTTAAAGGTTAACTAGAATCCTCCCATCGACCTATATCTCTAAAAAAAAGATAATCAAATATTATAAAAGGTAAAGGATTGGGGAAAGACTTTCTAGATCACATGGGACATGCAAGTGTCTCTGCCGAGGCTATGGATGCTTGTGACACGGCAGTGACTCCGTCAGGGCTATGGATACTCGCTGTAAGTGGAGCAACACAAAAGAAATGAACTATCACTTGTATTCTCAACATTCTTTATGTTTTGTTCCCGTTATAATACCTACATATTCCTTTCTATCCATTTATCATATGAATAGAAATCATTTTGCAAGCAATCTNTTTTCATAATGAGAGAACCCTTCCTAAATTATGTATGGACATCATATTACATAGATTCATGGCTTCTCCCAATGTGTCGCCATTTGTTGTGACAGGAACTACAACCCTCCATTTTCTCTCTTTTATCTTGTGTAACCCCCTAGAAAATGGAGCTCCTCATATTTTGAGCCTAAGATAAATTATTGTCGGTCTCTCTCTCCAATTTAATATCCTTAGAAGAATCATGTTTCCCTTATAAAATTGTGGTTAAATGAAATAATTTGAAGACTTCATTTTTTAAAGCCAAACAATTGAGATCGACTCGGTGAATAAAAACTCCTCCTTTAAAAATCAGAGTTACTTCAAAATCCTCTTATTCATATCGTAGGAGTTCTTTACTTCATCACCAATATGTAATGTTATCTCACAATTTAGAGGAAACTCCTCTGATATGATTTAGAGGAGTTATTTTTAACTCCTTCAATTCGTATCGGAGGAGTTTCTCCCATCACTTCCGATATTATCAGATAACTTCTCTTCAAGCTCTTCGACCTCAACTACTCAAACTGGCCTCATTTAATGCCAAAAAGGCCAACAATATATATAAACAGAGCATGACCAAGGTTAGTTCTATCCTGCCGAATAAGATTGAGTGAGAAAATATTCTAAAACATCGAGCTCCCCAAGCCATTTCGTTCGAGCTTGCAACTTATTCGTGACCTCCACATGGCGCTAGGATCCAGGTAGGGGAATATTTTCTTTTCTTATTTTAGAGTTAAGGTAAGGTTTCCTTTCAATTTATTACATTCCATTCCATTTTTATTTCTTCATTTCCTCAATCGGTCATTTTCTCCCCACCGACATACCCTTCGTTAGCTCTAAAATTAACATATGTCAATGCACTGTGCACCCTCTTACTATTACCATGATTTTTTATTTTTCGTGGAAACACTTTCTAGTTGGCCCTAATAAAAATAACGAAGACACCATTTCCATCCTTAGAATGAATACCTAAGTCCTCCATACTCTCGGTGGTCTGTGTATTTCTAGATTGGAAGAGGTCTTGATAACCGTTCCGATGCGATCAAAATAATTTCAAGAAAATATCTGGGGTTAACGCTCGTTTTCAACAAAATCATACTAAAATTATTACTCTCACTCTTGAAAAACTTAGAGTTCTTTCCATTAGAAACATTACTACTAACTCCTTTGATGTGATCAAAGGAGTTACACACCTTTCCCCTGCATGTCTCATAATACTTAAGTATAACTCTTTTGACTATATCGGAGGATTTATTATCAAATCCTCTGATATGATCGAAATAGTTTCAATTAACATCATTGATATTTATGCACATTAAATTTTTTTGGTAAACTCTTCTGATGACTTATCAGAATAGTTGGGATTAACTCCTCTGACCTCATTGGAAGAGTTTTTACTAACTCCTCTGATGTGATTGGAGGATTTTTTATTAACATGTCCGATCATAACTTTTTAAAAAATCTTCCCGCTTGTATCAAAACACTTAACATAAACCTCTATGACCTGCATCGGAGATGATGACATCTAGACTTTCCATTTTTCTTTTCAAAATCATATTCTCCGCCCTTTTCTCCCCATGTTTTACCAAGTTTATTAAGAATTCCTGCTACTATCTTGACATATTCAGAGTACAAATCTATTTTTATGAATAGTTCCAGCAACTCCTCTGGTATTCCTAATTATTTATTTTCATTGAATGGTATGTTATATCCTATTATTCACTTTAAACTTATCTTTTTGGTAGGTTGTAACATGTCAGCATGAAATAAAACGATAGGAAAGGCATCAGGAGTCGAATCCTATGAAAGTTCCCAACAAGTAGGAGAGATAGAGATTATTGGGGCCACATATGATGATACAACTGAACTTATGGAGAAGGATGGAGAAATATTGAAATGGGGACAGGTTTACCATATTTTCAAAAAATTGAATTTCTCTTTCGAAGTTGAAGATCTAAATGAGCTTCAAGTATTCAAGAACATTAGTAAATAAATGATATTCAGGGTAGAAACACATCCAACTATTTTCCCTTGTGAAAATGCGATCTCCTGGATTTTGAAGAACACTAACATAAGTAGTAGATACATTTGCAATGCAAGAAACAAGCCCATAGCTTCTTTTAATCCCGAGTTTTTATCCAAATGCTATCACATTGAGGAGGGAAGCAAAAGATTGTATTGTAAAATCCTCAGTGAGTTTGAGTATAAAACGAAGGATTTGTTCCCCAAATGGTATAAGGTAGACAAGTAGTTTAAATATAGACCAAAAATTCGGTACCCCAAAAGTTCCTTACGAAGACCCTACAAATATTTGGTAGACATGTTGTGCAGGTTATAACGGGAACCCAATGTAACATTATTCCCCTTGTCATACAGTCCTTTGATATATTTCTACGCAGATGTGGGGATTTCATTCATTGTGAAAATATATTCTCTGAGAATATCATGATTGCTATATCCATATTAAAGCAATCCCAACCAGTAAGAACCACTATTTTCCATATTCCCTCGTACCTCCTTAACATAATGTGTATAGCTCACAAGTACCCTAACATGAGATGGAGTTGGTTTCTTGCTGACCCTGCAATCCACATATTTTGTAAAGTACTCTGGGAGGAAAAATATCATGCAGAGTACCAAAGGATATGCGAACACTTCCTTTCTCCACTATATGAATTCATATTTTACACCACGCCCTCATGTATGACCGACAAAACCATAGAAATTATAATAAATATCGGGAATTGGTATCTCATGGAGCATAGTACTTACATAAGAATATATGGCATGATGAATCCACCAAATATACTTCCATGATTCACACCCGACAATCTTGTCCCTCAAGAAGTAGCATGTCAAAATATTATACACATTGTTGGAGGGATGATGTATAGATTTATGAAATCAATTCCCCGCCCACTACCTTTGTACGTTGGCACATATTTCTTTGAAAATACTAAACAAGCCTAGGAAGAGGTAGATAGACTTCTTTCATATCACATTGGAGAAGAGAGATTCATGAGAGATGATCCTAAGGGTATTGTCAAGGAAAATTTTAATAACATTAGGCTTCCTTATGAGTATGCTAGAGATCTTTGGGAAGAGGAAGAAGTACACTGGAACACTAAGACATGTGATGGAGTTATTTTCAACATGCATGGCTAGTCAAAAGGAAGAATTGAAGATGCAGAAAAGGAAAGGGACTCAACCAAAAAAGAGGAAGAACAAGAAGAAACTAGAAACCTCTCTTGTATTTCCATCTCATCACAGTAGAGCTCTGCAGAGGGAGAAGAAGAGGTACCAACAGAGAAAAAAAGGAGAGATAAAGTAAAATTTTAAAGAAGAAAAATGACGTGGAGAAGTGAAATATTGAAGTTGAAAAGCATAGAGATAAAGATGAAGAAAAATCAACATCCACAGTAGAACTGATCTAAGTTTATATCGGTGGCCACCCACCTATTCCAATTGGCTCAAAATAGTCTTCTCACAATTTACAATTTTTAGTAGTTTTTCGGTTTCTAAACTTCCAGGGCCATTTTGAGGGACTAAACGAAGTTTTTTTGTGATTGAGAACCTCAAAGTTAGCCCAAGGCTTTGATTGAGGCCCCAAAAATAATCTCCTCGTCGATACCTTTCCAATGAGCTATTGTGCACCCGAAAGGGAGATTGTATGACAAATTTACACCCCCGGGAAGTTGATACACAAAACTACCGAAAACAGGGTCCAGAAAACTATTAGATTTTCATCTTCCGGGGTTAGGTTTTTGGATTTTATTTATGTTAAAAATGTCTTTCGAGCCTCATTGTAATCATCATATTCTTGCGAATGTGATTAGCCTTCACATATCTTCTCAGAGATAAGATGTCAACAGTCTAGGGAGTCTTTCGCTCTTTATTTCTACAGTTTTGTACATTTCTCTCATTAATAGAAATTGTGTATTAATGTATCTATGTGTTTATGGTTATATCTATGATACATATCTTTTATATTATTAACACATTTTTGGATATTTCTTTACTATATCGGTGCTCTCATTTTGTGCCGAAAATAATATGGATAAATGGTATCAGAGCAGGTTTCTCTTCAACATTTTTCAGTGCATGTCCCCGATGAGGTCTGAGTATAGCAATTTGGGTCTCGATCTTGTCTCTCTTGAGGAAAATATCTCTCAAAAAAAAAAGAAAACCTCCATGTTAGAAAAAAATAAAAATGATGGAGCAGAAGATTCTATTAATCTGTTGCTTGAGGAGGCTCTCACGCAAAAGAGGGACGAAATCATGGATAATTTTGCCCACATCCTTCAACACCTTCTGATAACAGCATGCACGTATTCATAAAGCGATCACTTTGGAGGAACCTCTCCTTTCAAGGTACAAATTAATTTTTATATTCCCTTATTTGAAGGACAGATAGATGTGGATTCCCTAGAAAAATGGTTAAATATGATAGAAGGTTATTTATTTGTTCACAATTTCTCTGGCAGGGAAAGATCACCTTGACACTCCTTAAGGATCTCCCCCATGTCAAAAATTGGTGGGAAAAGTACTAGGAGAAAAGTTCCACAAAGGATTTTGGAATATATGGGGTCGAGCCAACTTGGGATTTTTTTGTGGATGTGGTGAAGGAACAATATCATCTAATTGGTAACTATGACGACCAATACATGAGATGGACCACACAATGGCAAGAGTGGGACCAAACAATGTCGGAGTTAACACATAATTTCCATACCTTTTGAACCAATATGGGTATCAAAGACTCCAAGAAAAATATGGTTATGAAGTACAATGGGGCTCTACATAGGTACATCCAAACCGAAATGGATTTCCTAGACATCTCCTCACTGAGAGCTACATATCGATATGTTGCCAAAATTGAAAAGAAATTTAGGCATGATAAGAAATGAGAGTTCAGTTATGTAAATCTGCAACAACCAAAGTATGATAAAGATTTCCCTAACAAATATCCTCCAAAAAACCCATCCAAGCCATAGGACAATAAGGGCAACAGAAAGACGAAGGACACTGTAAAATGGTGCAATTTCCAAAAAATCCCCTGGAACAACACTAATGAATTTCACTCAAAACAATCAGTGGTGGTCAAGATAAAACAAAAGGAGTCGAACCCCGATTCAAAATCAGATTCAGAAAGTAATGGAAGAATACAAATCATTGATGTAGACCCCACTGCTACTGTGCCTTTTTCATTCATAGATGTGGGTGAAGGGGACCCCACTGCATTTTATTGTTGATAGTGGAAGCCAGAAGAAACTCATCTCAACAAAGGTCGTCAAGCAGTTGGGATTGTTGACAACACCACACCCACAACCATACAACATCAGGTGGCTTCACTAGGGATGAGATTTCTATGTCAACCAATAGTGTCCATTTTCATACAAAATCCAACCCTTCAAGTATGAGGTATTATGTTATGTTTCCCCACTGGATGTTTGTGATGTTCTTTTGGGACAACCAAATATGTGTAAGAGTCATGCTATTTATGAGTCTCGACCTCACAGTTTCATTGTTACTCTGGGGGGTCATATCTATAGTATACCAAAGGTAGTTCCAACTAATGTCCCATCTAAATAGTTCTACAAGGTAGTATCTCATACTAAAAAATTCATATTCTTCACAATCTGTTCAAAAGGTGAACAAAAGGACACTGCAACCACTACAACCTCGGTCTAAGAACGTTTTATATAGCAAAAGAAGGTCATAAACATTGAATAAAAACACAAATGTTCCTACTACACAAAGGCATATCATTTAGCTAGAATGGTTACAAAGTTCCATCCCTTCCAACAACAGGTTCTCAACATCCTTCCAGAAGGCAAGAAACACAACTTCTCCAGTAAGGGATGCAACTCACCAAGGTTCAGATTGATCAAACACTTCCCCCTCTCGTCTGGAATCTCAATGCAATGGATACCATTAATTTCTAAGGAGGGAGGATTGATCCAGGTGGGTATCAGTGGCTACCCACCTATTCTAACTAGCTCAAAATAACTTCTGGGGCCATTTTGAGGGACTAAAAATAGTTTTTTCACGATCGGAAACCTCAATAATAATAAAAGGATTCTATTGAGACCAAAAAATGAATATCCTCATAGATATATCTCCAAATAGATCACGTTCTCTCCAAAATGAGATCGTACGCCAAAGTTATTCCCCAGGGAAGTTGATACACCAAACTACCCAAAATAGGGTCCAAAAAACTGTTGGTTTTTCATCTTCTGAGGTTTGGGTTTTGGATTTTATTTATGTTAAAAACTCATTTGGAGCCTCATTTTAATAATCATCTTCTTGCTAATGTGAGTAGCTGTCACATATCTTCTCATAGATAAGATGCCACCATTCTAGCGAGTCTTTCGCTTTGTATTTCTACATTTTTTTACATTTCACTCATTAATAGAAATTGTGTATTACTATATCTCTATGGTTATGGTTATATATTTGAAATATATATGTTACTTTATTGATACATATATGTATATTTATTTATTATATCTCTTCTCTCATTTCATGCCAAAAATAATCTGGACAAAAAACAAGAAATGAAGGAATGAGCAACATGCATTCCATGGAGGTGGACATCCCAGGAACATCTATTGTGTGTATAAAAATGGATTTGACAAGAAACAGTTTAGGGATCAGGATCAGGGAGCCATTTCATCCGACCGAAGTGCTTGATCTAAGGAGCTTCACTTATGATAGCAATATTGGTAGGATTGGGTAGGAGCTGGTAAATAAAGTTTTGATAAATGAAGGAGCCCCTATCTCAATAGTTACCCATGTCCCAGTCATAGAAGATGTCAGATAAGACGTCATTTCCACAACTAAGGATAGCTCTACATTCATGAATGCCAACGTAGACAACATACAAATATTATGCTGACAAAATGAAGAAAATGAGTCAAGGATCAAAGAACTAGAAGAAATACCTCAACAGGTAAAGATTGATGAGAGGATCCTCCAAAGCTTCAAAGTCATCACCAAAAAGGTTAAAAAAATCTCGAAGGAGCTATAATTGACATGTACGCCCATCTACACCTCTTTCAAAATGTGACTACGATAGTCATTGAGAAAAATAATCAAATAAAGATGAATTCGTCGAAATACAACACCATTTTTGAACGCATATCATACATAGACAGATGGATATAAGAGAATCCAGATGTTCCTTGTAAGATTTACCGGCTATCAAAAGCAGATATAAAGACAGACTTATATGCAGTAGATCATTTCCAGTAGATAGGACAAAATCTAATAGATAAGTCACTAAATCCATGGCAATATGCTCAAGGATCCATAAAGCTTCCGAGGAGCTAATCAGGAATGGTTGGATCCCAAGATTAAATCAACTTGGGAAGAACCTGGTGATAGAAGAAATGGTGAATGCAATACATGACAACACCAATCGCAGGAAGGAAGTAGTTGAAGAAACTACCTTTGTCTCCACATACCTCATTGATCAACACTTTATACAACCAGTAAATCTTCATACCATGGTACAAGCTTTCATGACGAAACTGGAAAAGGATATGTGAACTCTCGAATACAATATCGTTTTGATCAATGAAACATTAGAATACTAATGTACAAAACGATTCAGTCACTATATAATCAGATAGAAGTTTAGACGACCTACTTGAGTAGGAAAAATCCATAAGAAGAGGAGAAAATACCTATCTTTTGTTTTTTCCTTTTCCTAACCAATCCCAATTTCGTCTTATTCTGTACACTTGTCATTAGGAATGAGAAGGTGAACCAATTTTGTAATTTCTCCTTCAAGAAGAAGATGAAGAGTCACATAGGGGTTACTAAACATTTGTATAAAATAGAATAGAACCCCATGTGAAAAGAAAATTTTGGATGTTCAAGCAATGTATAGACTCGAGACCTGATTCAATGACATATAGTTTGTTAATGAATATTGAGAAGCCCTCAATGCCAATTGTTATTGAAGGAATTCTTGTGTATGAATAGATCTGAGCTGAGAACACTAAGATGGACATAGTTCCTATGGACTGTAAGAATGTTATGTTGTTGTAGACTAATTCACATACAATCTGTACTATTCTTCAGTTTAGAGTATTTATCTAAATATCTTAATGCCTTAAGATTTTTGGGTTGTTAAGGTATGCATTATTCTAATCTAGAATATGTTGGTTATATGTATTTGTATACACATGTTTTTGATCTTGCTCTTTTGTATCAAATATGTGTGTAGAAGTAGTGTAGGATTTTGTTTCAACTTACAGCTCACTGGTCCCTTAAGTATGCTCCTAGATAGGATGGGTTAAAGTAGGTTAGTGTTAATTTCATACATAGTATTCATCTACATATTTACATTGGATATCCATTCATCATCAACCTTAAAATATAATAATAATGGAAGCCAGGCCAAATTCTGGATGGGTATCCTAATCCAAATGGTGTATAGTCTAGTTGGGAATATGTACCGGGGAGAACCCTTTGTTGTTGTCGAGCGAATTTGAACCTATCAACAAAACCCTAATCTATTCATCCAAAAATTATTCAATTACAATGCATACTTTCCTTATCTAATTGGTTGTTCAAGCTTCTTTTCTCTATGCATGTTGTTCTTTTATTGTTCTTCTATTTATAGAATGTTGAGCTGTCATCCTTCTATCATGATTTATTATCTTGATTTCTTTCTTTATCCGATGTCATATTTATTCATCTGTTTGTGCGTTATCTTCCTCCTGTAGACTTTTCTCCTTCTGCGCACTCTCCTCTTGGATACACCGTAGTTGTGTGCTCCCTAGATTTCCTTCTTCTTCTACACACTTTTCCTATACTTAGGAATTTTCCCAAAACATTATCAAATCTGCAAAACTGTCTCCAAAGTTGCATGCCCAACAAACGTACATTCTCAATTTCTAGCATTGAATTAATAAAGTGCAAGGTTTGAGTTTTAATGGTAGTATCCTTGTGTTCTTGGATATTTTTCAATATAATACTGTGGATGGCATTTGATTTTCCTCTCCAATAGTAAATCGATTACATTTTATTAGATATTTGATCTGTAAGTTGTTAGCCTCTTTCTCATATACAATCATTAAGTCTTAGTATACCACCTTTGTATATTTTACATATTAGGATATAGTTGTTATCCTAAGTGTGTTTCTAGATTCCTATATTGTCTCCTCCTACCTTATCTCCTGATGAGGTGTCGATGTGATAACAATTGAGGTGGTTTCATTATTGTATTATATATTTCTATCATTAAGATGAATACAATGTTGAGAATTATGGCTTGAGGCCTTTTCCACCAATCTTTTTGTCCTAATATTATTATGCTCATTTTCTTCAATTGGTATTAGAGCTCTTATAGTTCTTAAGGGCGTGTTAATCTTGAGAGCCATGGTGGTGATTCATGGAAGGTGAATTTGTTTGAAATATGAAATTGAAGGCCTATAAACTATGGTGTTGGAGATCTACGCCTCTTGGACGCAATCTATTCATAGTGAAGCATTACCTGCAACGATCTGGAATGAAAAGATAGAGCACAACTTCACACGTCGCTAGAAGGAATAAAGCTAGTGATGCAAACAGACGGATCTGGTATGCATGTTCCTATGATTGTAAAATTATTTCAGATCTCCACTACAAACCGATTTATTTTCCTTGATCCGATCTAATAATTCCATGGATCTCAATTAAGGGCCATGGGAGCACCCAGACATTGTCTAAAATCAATGTCGAGAATTTGTAGTTTGTGCTTACCAAGACAACGATAGCATTCTGGAAAATGTTGCAAATTGAATATGGGTTGTTTTTTTTTCTTAAATTTGACTCTGTATATCCCAATAAAATAAAACAAGTTATTATACATGGATATGTCTAATCAAGTTTGCAAAGAAAGGAAAGGGCCTAGAAGATTTGCAGGTCGATTGAGTTGTTTTTGAAGGCGCAAGTGCAGAAATCAAGTATCAGTGTGTGGTGTTGTCGATATTAGTTTAATGCGGGATGTATTTTGGCCTAATTAGAACTAAAATGGATAGTGGTTGATGTTGTATGGGTTTCAGTTTTATACTATTTAGGTTAATGATTCCAATACTATGGAACATCATTTTGTCTTTTCAATGATATGGATTCTCCTACAACAATAATTTAAGTTTTGGACTTAAGCATGTTCATAGAATTGAAAAAATTAATATTTCCTGGTACAAGTGATCTTCGCTTTTTATGGCGTTTCTCATAATTCTCGATATATCTTTAGCCTGTGCATAGGATCTCTGATCCGAAAGCAAAAACACCCGCCCGAACCACCATGATGGTAATATCTATGCAATGCAATATGTTTTCATCGACAAGGTATTTCTTTTAACCTATAATTCCAAGGTTTTAATACTCAGGATTTCTGCGCTCTATCTCTGTTATCTCTTTCTATTTGTTATCTCTCTCTATTTGGGTTCAACTATATATTTTAAAGATGAGGATCCATTTGGAGTAAAATATTTCTGTTAAGTGGAGTCCGAGTTAGAAGAATGATGTATGTGGATCCTAAAATATTCTTTGCTTGTCAAAGCATAAGCCGATTCATGGTATGTTGAAGACAAAGAAGAATCCTTGTATGCCGATGAATCCCTCACATCTATCACATATTCTACCACTCAGTGTTCAAAGCTTGGCACTGCTAAAATCGTGGCAACAATCCTCCTTTCTGCAATCAATATTGGCAACCTCAATCAAATGATTGGTAACCCATGGATTTCATTCAATCAGAATCTTGGTAATCTGTTGCATTTCAGGCAGGTTTAACAGATTTCTTCCCCATTTATCGGTATCATTCAATCTCCTGAAATCCACAAGATCTTGTCGAGCACCAAAACGTGACCTTCACCATTTGAGAAATCCGATTTGTTAGATTTCAAGCAATCAGATTTGTCAGTTATTTTGTAGCAATTTATCTACACGTATTCGTCCACTAATTCATATAAAATAACGATCCCTCACTATTTTTTCCAATTAAATTTAAATGCCAAATTCAAACTATTAAAATAATTATTATTATTTTCTTATTTGGCATATTTTAAAAATATAAAGGCATTCAATTTTACTTTGTAATTTTTTATTTCTTCCAAGTTTATGAAGAAATAAAGTAAGATAAGGGATCGGTATAAAATCCCTCAAACATATTGTAAAGTAGGCATTATTGAATTTTGTAAAATCAAAGTAAATGTTTACTTTGAGGGGGATTAGAACATAGATTGTATTTGAAGAGTGGGATTATCAATTTTGCAATATCTTGTTTTTTGTAATTCGAAGAGGGGAGGCAAGAAACACATTGAATTTGAGGGAGTCATAAGGAATAAGGAGAAAGTATATTGAACACTTTTCATTTTTTGGCTTTGTAAAGGAGGTGAAGGAGAAAGTACCATGAAAACTTGTCATTGTATTTGGGCATACTTTTGTGATCACGAGAAGGATTTTATAATAAAGATATCATTTTTTTGTGGTGTTGAAGTGTCCTAGATCCACCTGAAATTGAATAAGGGGATCTTAGATACACCTTGTATTGTGTGCGATGGTGAATGATTCTTTGAATGTTTTCATGGTGTTTTGTGTCAAGTTTTGACACTACGCTTATGATTTACTCTACAACTATACGCACATGGAATCCACAACAAGATAAACACACAAATTAATGGCAATGAAGCACATACATTCAAGCACAATCAAATCCCTCAATTAAGATGTAGTGAACATATCAAATTGGCAATCACATCAACATTGGACACACCAAGCTCATAATCAAGGACTTAAAGCATCATCAAATTTGAAGATCACCTCAACTTTGAAATTGACATTTATTGTAAACTTGCAAATAGTATTTTTTTAAAGTAATCAAGATCAACTTTAGTTATTTTGTAAGTGTCCAATCAAATCAAGTTGAAATTGTAATTGGGTGCATTCTTGGTTGAGCCCGACAGCATAGATTCATTGTAAATTTGAGTCGAAATTGACAAAGTTGAGTAGTTTAAACTCAAATCATTGTAAACATCATACTTTGGGATGCATTTTCAGTAGTAACCGACATCCTCAACTTGTTGAAAATTTCAAGAAAGCGAGAAAGTATAAAAAAGTGAGCTCCTGGAAGAAAATTCAAGCGACGAGTTCAAGCGAGCCCAAAGTACAAGCGAACCAGTTTGAGTGAAGCAAACTCAAGCAATTCTAAAGAGAAAGTGAGCAAGAAAACGAGTTCAAATGGAGCAAAATATAGAAATATTAGAGTTACTGAGCACTCTAATAAACATTCTTGAATATAATACAGTCATACAAAGAAACACTTCAATCCATGCTAACTTGTTTTCAAGTGACACAAAATAAAGTTAGAATTTTACAAGCACAATCACATCTATTTAATGATGAGTTGATAGAACTCAAAAGACAATAGCCAATGAAGTTTTCTAAACTAGTTTTTGTTCAGAACAACCCTCTCTATGATGATAATGATAATGATTATCAACAGTTAGTGAAGGAGAACATCGGCAAGCCAACTTCAGAAGAAAATTCCAATGAAGATGAATTGCAAGAAGAAGATGCCAAAGCACAAAGTGATACAACAAGTATAAGTGAAAGTAAATGTGAAACACGTCATCAAGTACAAAATGATATTTTCAAGAGGATCATTAGACCTTGGGAAGAATTAAACTTCAATATAAATCAGCATGGCTTGGGATATGAAAATCAAAACAGTTTTCATATTCCAAATTACTCCAAACCAATTTTGTTTGTGAGCTTTGGATTCCTTCAAGAAGCCTCAACTTCACCTATTCCAATTCTTCATCAGAATGCGGAGTGCCAACATTGTAATCGAGTTGGTCACAAGGAGAATCAATGTTTTGATCTCCATCCTTGCCAGAATTGTGGCAAGCATAACCATTCTTCAAACACATATTCAACACTAAACAAACCTGGAAGATTGAAGATTCACTATGAGTGGATTGATCCTTGGCAATGGTTATCAACTACCAAGTGATTATATAAGTCTTACCGAAGAATACAATCTCGAGAAAAGACGTGTCTTGCAGAAAATAGTGAAATATGAATATAACTCGAAAGTGGTCCC
>JASDQU010502272.1:7322-28365 GCA_032191745.1 Picea mariana | reverse complement strand
CCATAGATGAAGAATAAAATGCCTTCCTATCTCTCCTCTTCTCCAGTGACCAAATTGTTGAGTCTTTCTAGGTGTTCAACAACCCAATGAAGATCCTCAAATGGAATCTTCCTTTGATTTACAGAACTCAAAGAGTTCTCTGCTTTCCTGTGCCTTCCCGCACATTGACTCAATGCCTCCTGGCAGAGTTTCCTTCTCTCTACGTGCCTACGCAGCTGCTCGATGCCCACCTGGAAGAGCCTTCCAGAATCCTCAGCGATTCTACTTCTCCTTCAAACTCTCAGCAGAGTTCTTCCCCCTGCACCTCGTGCTTATGCTCAATTCCCACCTGGCAGAGCTCCACAGAACTTACAACAAATTTCTATCCGCAACTCTCTTTCAGTGACACAGCCTTGCCTCCTAAGGTGTTCAGAAAACTCAAAGGTCTTCCTCCTCCTGAGTTGTTGATATCAGTGCCTGTGCATCAACACGTCTTTTCCTGACTCCGCAGAGTTCAGAAGTGCATCCTTTGTGCACTGGTATTCAAAGTCTACAACACTCTGTCACGCCTTCCTGGCATGAAACCTCAAAGACCTTCAACCCTGAAATCACACAAACTCCCTGTAAATGCATGATAACAACACACAAATACAGCATATAATGAACACCCACAGACATGCATATAAGACAGAACATATGTAGGAAAAACTGCTTCTGATCTATTAAAATGGAAAATGTCTGTATTTACAAAGGTGTTTTCCTGAGCTCTCTCTCTGGCTCTTCTCTATTCTCTTCTCTGCTTCACTAACTCAAAATGAGATCTCAAAATCTCTTTTACCTGAGGGGCTCATCGAGCGCTTCCCTCCAGGTTCACCTACTCTAATAAATTACAATCAATGGTTGTCTAGTCCAGCATCTGGATCTAGATCTCAGCCGATCTTGGCATTAAATCCGATCTACCTAATGCCTGCTCAAAGGCATGGCTTCCATGTCTCACCAGCCTAAGCATTAAATTACATTCAATTCAAATTTGAATGAGGACTATGCCTCTCTCTTCAGCATTGAATGCATGCGCGCTGACGTGGCTGGATGGCTAGCTGGATGATGTGGAGAGATGCTCCTGCATCATTTTGCAGAGATTATGAAACCACTTCAAAGAATGATTAAAAAGGATGTTCATTTTAGTGGAAACCATTAGAGAAATAAGCATTCCAAAATATTAAAGTTTCTATAACCACAGTGCCATCTCTGCAAAGTCCAAATTCCTCCAAATATTTTTTGTTGTATACATTCACCTCTGATTATTCTTTAGCAGTAGTTCTCATGCAAAAGGAGGATAAAGCGGATGAATACCCCATCGCGTATATGAGCATTGGGTTATAGGGTGTTGAGCTAAATTATCCTCCGGTGGACAATAAATATTTTGTTGTCCATAAATCCATCAAACAGTTCAGGCCTCATATACTAAAAAATCATATGAAAGTTATCATCCCACACCCATAAGTAAGGTCTCTCTTCGTTCAAAGAGAACTAGGTGAAATATGAGGAAATTGGATGACATATCTACAAGAGTACGACCTTGAATTCAAACTAGCTAATTTTGTGAAAAGTCAAGGCTTATGTATGTTAGTGAAACAAGAATATAATGATGAAGAACAAGAGGAGGATGGTTGGCAAGATGAACCTACAATGTATACTCAACAAGTTATATATGTCCCAACCATTCAAGGATCATATTACAATGACCTCAAATATTACTTACAACCTGGCACTTCTCTAGATCACCTCAACACTAAGAAAAAGAGGGAAACATTTAAATTTACAACAACTTTGGCTTGATCCTTACCTCATTAAGGAAAATATTAGCCAAGGAACCTTTCAATTACAACACCTTTAGGGTGAAGTTGATTATCTCCCTGTCAATGGCCAAATCATCAAACATTACATCAGTTAGCCATTGAGGTTGTTGATCATTTGTACTTAAATAAAATCATGCTTTTATTTTTTCTTTTAGTTAAGTTTCTTTTATTAAGTTATTTTTACTTCCTAGCATGTTTTGGTCAGTTTCTTTTATCCTTATTACTAGTTTTCTTGGTGATTTTTAAGACCCCGTAACTCATCATTAGTAACATGTATAAACATAGCACATCTGGTGTAGACAACCTAAGTATCTATGTGACATGATTTTAAATACACATATTTTCCCAGACATTTAATCCCATTGCACACTATCACAAGTCAGAATTTGTTGGAGGAACATAGCTTATCAATACAAAAATTAACTGGAGAGAAACAAAGAGATAAGGGACTTCAGTTAACAACATATTTCTATGTTATATGAGCTAAACAAAAATGATCTAGATGAAATGTCTGCAGTATATCAGGAATTGCAAATCATGAAGTTTTCTCATCTATAATCAAGTCAATAGATCTCACTATCATAGGTGTCATCCCTAGTGCCTTTAAAGGCTAACTAGAATCCTCCCATCAACCTATATCTCTAAACAAAAGATAATCAAATATTATAAAAGGTAAAGGATCGGGGAAAGACTTTCTAGATCACATGGGACATGCAAGTGTCTCTGTCGAGGCTATGGATGCTTGTGACACCACGGTGACTCCGTCGGGGCTATGGACACTCGCTGTAAGTAGAGAAACACCAAAGAAATGAACTATCACTTGTATTCTCAATATTCTTTATGTTTTGTTCCCGTTATACTACCTACATATTCCTTTCTATCCATTTATCATATCAATAGAAATAATTTTGCAAGCAATCCGATAATTGAAAAAGTCTCACTCCTCTTTAAGTCACCTCAGTTCTTTCAAAACCCAAGTTAAGGGACCTATATTTTCTCTCTTATTATTTTTCATGATGAGAGAACCCTTCCTAAATTATGTATGGACATCATATTACATAGATTCAGGGCTTCTCCCAATGTGTCACAGTTTGTTGTGACAGGAACTACAACCCTCCATTTTCTCTCTTTTATCTTGTGTAACCCCCAAGAAAATGAAGCTCCTCATATTTTGAGACTAAGATAAATTATTGTGGGTCTCTCTCTCCAATGTAATATCCTTAGAAGAATCATGTTTCCCTTATAAAATTGTGGTTGAATTAAATAATTTGAAGACTTGGTTTTTTAAAGCCAAACAATTGAGATTGACTCAGTGAATAAAAACTCCTCCTTGAAAAATCAAAGTTACTTCAAAATCCTCTTATTCATATCGGAGGAGTTCTTTACTTCATCGCCAATATGTAATGTTATCTCACAATTTAGAGGAAACTCCTCCGATACGATTCAGAGGAGTTAGTTTTAACTCCTTCGATTCGTATCGGAGGAGTTTCTGCCATCACTTCCGATATTATCAGATAAATTCTCTTCAAGCTCTTCGATCTCAACCACTCAAACTAGTCTCATTTAATGCCAAAAAGGCCAATAATATATATAAATAGAGCAGGGACAAGGTTACTTCTATCCTGTCGAATAATATTGAGTTAGAAAATATTCTAAAACATTGAGCTCCCCAAGTCATTCCGTTCGAGCTTGCAACTTATTCGTGACCTCCACATGGCGCTAGGATCTAGGTAAAGGAATATTTTTCTTTTCTTATTCTAGATTTAAGGTAAGGTTTCCTTTCAATTTATTACTTTCCATTCCATTTTTATTTCTTCATTTCCTCAATCGATCATTTTCTCCCCACCTCCATACCCTTCGTTAGCTCTAAAATTAACATATGTCAATGCACTATGCACCCTCTTACTATTACCATGATTTTTTATTTTTCGTGGAAACACTTTCTAGCTGGCCCTAATAAAAATAATGAAGACACCATTTTCCAACCTTAGAATGAATACCTAAGTCCTCCATACTCTTGGTGGTCTATGTATTTCTAGATTGGAAGAGGTCTTGATAACTGTTCCAATGCGATCAAAATAATTCCAAGAAAATATCTAGTGTTAACGCTCATTTTCAACGAAATCATACTAAAATTATTACTCTCACTCTTGAAAAACTTAGAGTTCTTTCCATTAGAAACATTACTACTAACTCCTTTGATGTGATCAAAGGAGTTACACACCTTTCCCCTACATGTCTCATAATACTTAAGTATAACTCTTCTGATTATATCGGAGGATTTACTATCAAATCCTCTGATATGATCGAAATACTTTCAATTAGCATCATTGATCTTTATGCACATTAATTTTTTTTGGTAAACTCTTTTGATGAATTATCAGAATAGTTGGGATTAACTCCTCTGACCTCATTGGAGGAATTCTTACTAACTCCTCTGATGTGATTGGAGGATTTTTTATTAACATGTCTGATCATAACTTTTTAAAAAATCTTCCCGCTTGTATCAAAACACTTAACATAAACCTCTATGACCTGCATTGGAGATGATGACATCTATACTTTCCATTTTTCTTCTCAAAATCATATTCTCCGCCCTTTTCTCCCCATGTTTTACCAAGTTTATTAAGAATTCCTGCCACTATCTTGACATATTCAAAGTATGAATCTATTTTTATGAATAGTCCCGGCAACTCCTCTGGTATTCCTAATCATTTATTTGCATTGAATGGTATGTTATATCCTATTATGAACTTTAAACATATCTTTTTGGCAGGTTCTAACATGTCACCATGAAATAAAACGATAGGAAAGGCATCAGGAGTCGAACCCTATGAAAGTTCCCAACAAGTAGGAGAGATAGAGATTATTGGAGCCACATATGATGATACAACTGAACTTATGGAGAAGGATGGAGAAATATTGAAATGGGGACAGGTTTACCATATTTTCAAAAAATTGAATTTCTCTTTCGAAATTGAAGATCTAAATGCGCTTCAAGTATTCAAGAACATTAGTTAATAAATTATATTCAGGGTAGAAACACATCCAATTGTTTTCCCTTGTGCAAATGCCATCTCCTGGATTTTGAAGAACACTAACATAAGTAGTAGATACATTTTCAATGCAAGAAACGAGCCCATAGCTTGTTTTAAGCTTGAGTTTTTATCCAAATGCTATCACATTGAGGAGGGAAGAAAAATATTGTATTGTAAACTCCTCAGTGAGTTTGAGTATAAAACGAAGGATTTGTTCCCCAAATGGTATAAGGTAGACAAGTAGTTTAAATACAGACCAAAAATTTGGTACCCCAAAAGTTCCTTACGAAGACCCTACGAATATTTTGTAGACATGTTGTGCAAGTTATAACGGGAACCCAATGCAACATTATTCCCCTTGTCATATAGTCCTTTGATTTATTTCTACGCATATGTGGGGACTTCATTCATTGCAAAAATATATTCTCTGAGAATATCATGACTGCTATATCCATATTAAAGCAAGCCCAACCAGTAACAATCACTAGTTTCCATATTCCCTCGTACCTCCTTAACATAATGTGTATAGCTCACAAGTACCCTAACATGAGATGGAGTTGGTTTCTTGTTGACCCTGCAATCCACATATTTTGTAAAGTACTCTGGGAGCACAAATATCATGTAGAGTACCAAAGGATATGCGAACACTTCCTTTATCCACTATATGAATTCATCTTTTGCATCGCGCCCTCATGTATGACCGACAAAACCATAGCAATTATAATAAATATCGAGAATTGGTATCTCATGGAGCATAGTACTTACATAAGAATATATGGCACGATGAATCCACCAAATATACTTCCATGATTCGCACCTGACAATCTTGTCCCTCAGGAAGTAGCATGTCAAAATATTATACACATTGTTGGAGGGATGATGTATAGATTTATGAAATCAATTTTTCGCCCACTACCTTTGTACATTGGCACATATTTCTTTGAAAATACTAAAGAAGCCTAGGAAGAGGTAGATACCCTTCTTTCATATCACATTGGAGAAGAGAGATTCATGAGATATGATCCTAAGGGTATTGTCAAGGAAAATTTTAATAACATTAGGCTGCCTTATGAATATGCTAGAGATATTTGGGAAGAGGAAGAAGTACACTGGAACACCAAGACATGCGATGGAGTTATTTTCAACATGCATGGCTAGTCAAAAGGAAGAATTGACGATGCAGAAAAGGAAAGGGACTCAACCAAGAAAGAGGAAGAACAAGAAGAAACTAGAGACCTCTCTCGTATTTCCATCTCATCACAGTATAGCTCTGCAGAGGGAGAAGAAGAGGTACCAACAGAGAAAAAAGGGAGAGATAAAGTAAAATTTTAAAGAAGAAAAATGACGCGAAGAAGTGAAATATTGAAGCTAAAAAGCATAGATATAAAGATGAAGAAAAATCAAAATCCACAGTAGAATTGATCCAAGTTTATATCAGTGGCCACCCACCTATTCCAACTGGCTCAAAATAGTCTTCTGGCAATTTACAATTTTAAGAAGTTTTTCGGTTCCTAAACTTTCGGGGCCATTTTGAGGGACTAAACAAAGTTTTTTTGTGATTGGGAACCTTAAAGTTAGCCCAAGGCTTTGATGGAGCCCCCAAAAATAATCTCCTCTTCGATACCTTTCCAACGAGCTATCGTGCACCCCAAAGGGAGATTGTATGCCAAATTTACGCCCCCGGGAAGTTGATACACAAAACTACCCAAAGCAGGGTCCATAAAACTATTAGATTTTCATCTTCCGGGGTTAGGTTTTTGGATTTTATTTATGTTAAAAATGTCTTCGGAGCCTCATTGTAATCATCATATTCTTGCGAATGTGATTAGCCTTCACATATCTTCTCAGAGATAAGATGTCAACATTCTAGGGAGTCTTTCGCTCTTTATTTCTACATTTTTGTACATTTCTCTCATTAATAGAAATTGTGTATTAATGTATCTATGTGTTTATGGTTATATCTCTGATATATATCTTTTATATTCTTAACACATTTTGGTATATTTCTTTACTATATCTCTACTCTCATTTTGTGCTGAAAATAATTTGGATAAATGGTATCAAAGCAGGTTTCTCTTCATCATTTTTCAGTGCATGTCCCTGACGAGGTCCGAGTATAGCAATTTGGGTCTCAATCTTGTCTCTCTTGAGGAAAATATATCTCACAAAACAAGGAAAACCTCCATGTTAGAAAAAAATAAAAATGATGGAGCAGAAGATTCTATTAATTTGTTGCTTGAGGAGGCTCTCACGCAAAAGAGGAACGAAATCATGGATAATTTTGCCCACATCCTTCAATGCCTTCTGATAACAACAAGCACATATTCATAAAGCTATCACTTTGGAGGAACCTCTCCTTTCAAGGTACAAATTAATTTTTATATTCCCTTATTTGAAGGACAGATAGATGTGGATTCCCTAGAAAAATGGTTAAATATGATAGAAGGTTATTTATTTGTTCACAATTTCTACGGCAAGGAAAGATCACCTTGACACTCCTTAAGGCTCTCCCCCATGTCAAACATTGGTGGGAAACGTACTAGGAGAAAAGTTCCATAAAGGATTTTGGAATATATGGGGTCGAGCCCACTTGGGATTTTTTTGTGGATGCGGTGAAGGAACAATATTATCTGATTGGTAACTATGATGACCAATACATGGGATGGACCACACAACGACAAGAGAGGGACCAAACAATGTCAGATTTAACACATAATTTCCATACCTTTTGAACCAATTTGGGTATCAAAGACTCCAAGTGAAATATGGTTCTCAAATACAATGGGGCTCTACATAGGTACATCCAAACCGAAATGGATTTCCTAGACATCTCCTCATTGAGAGCTACATATCGATATGTTGCCAAAATTGAGAAGAAATTTAGGCATGATAAGAAACGAGAGTTCAGTTATGTAAATCTGCAACAACCAAAGTATGAGAAAGATTTCCCTAACAAACATCCTCCCAAAAACCCATCCAAGCCATAGGAAAATAAGGGCAACAGAAAGACGAAGGACACTGGAAAATGGTGCAATTTACAAAAAATCCCCTAGAACAACCCTAATGAATTTCACTCAAAATAATAACTGGTGATCAAGATAAAACAAAAGGAATTGAACCCCGATTCAAAATCGGATTCAGACAGTAATGGAAGAATACAAATCATCGATGTAGACCCCACTGCTACTGTCGCAATCACAACAATTCAACCAGAAGAACTAGCAAATCTTGAAGAGGCAAGGTGCGTTTTTCAATCATAGATGTGGGTGAATGGGACCTCACTGCATTTTATTGTTGATAGTGGAAGCCAGAAGAAACTCATCTCAACAAAGGTTGTCAAGTAGTTGGGATTGTTGACAACACCAGACCCACAACCATACAACATCATGTAGCTTCACCAGGGATGAGATCTCTATGTCAGCCAATAGTGTCCATTTTCATACAACATCCAACCCTTCAAGTATGAGGTATTATGTTATGTTACCTCACTGGATGTTTGTGATGTTCTTTTGGGACAACCAAATATGTGTAAGAGTCATGCTATTTATGAGTCTCAACCTCGTAGTTTCATTGTTACTCTGGGGGGTCATATCCACAGTATACCAAAGGTAGTTCCAACTAATGTCCCATCTAAATAGTTATGCAAGGTAGTATCTCATACTAAAAAATTCATATTCTTCACAATCTATTCAAAAGGTGAACAAAAGGACACTGCAACCACTACAACCTCAGTATAAGCACGTTTTA
This sequence comes from Picea mariana, assembly GCA_032191745.1. NCBI lineage: Eukaryota > Viridiplantae > Streptophyta > Pinopsida > Pinales > Pinaceae > Picea > Picea mariana. The sequence continues at coordinate 19,742 of JASDQU010502272.1, read as the reverse complement.
TCTAGCAGGAGAAGGTCAACAAGATTGAATAAAAACAAAAATATTCCTACTACACAAAGGCATCTCATGTAGCTAGAATGGTTACAACGTTCCATCCCTTCCAACATCAAGTTCTCAACATCCTTCCACAAGGCAAGAAACACAACTTCTCCAGTAAGGGAAGCAACTCACCAAGGTTCAAATTCATCAAACACTTCCCCCTGTCCTATGGAATCTCAATGCAATGGATACCATTACTTCCTAAGGAGGGAGGATTGATCCAGGTGGGTATCAGTGGCTACCCACCTATTCTAACTGGCTCAAAACAACTTCTGGGGCCATTTTGATTGACTAAAAAAAGTTTTTTCACGATCGGGAACCTCAATAATAATCAAAGGATTTTATTGAGCCCACAAAATGAATATCCTCATAGATATATCTCCAAAGAGATCGTGTTCTCTCCAAAAGGATATCGTACGCCAAAGTTATTCCCCAGGGAAGTTGATACACCAAACTACCCAAAACGGGGTCCAAAAAACTGTTGGTTTTTCATCTTCCGAGGTTTGGGTTTTGGATTTTATTTATGTTAAAAATTCATTTGGAGCCTCATTTTAATAATCATCTTTTTGCTAATGTGAGTGGTTGTCACATATCTTCTCATAGATAAGATGCCACCATTCTAGCGAGTCTTTCGCTTTGTATTTCTACAATTTTTTACATTTCGCTCATTAATAGAAATTGTGTATTACTATATCTCTATGGTTATGGTTATATATTTGAAATATCTCTGTTATTTTATTGATACATATATGTATATTTATTTATTATATCTCTTCTCTCATTTCGTGCCAAAATTAATCTGGATCAAAAACAAGAAATGAAGGAACGAGCAACATGCATTCCATGGAGGTGGACATCCCAAGAACATCTATTGTGGGTATAAAAACAGATTTGACAAGAAATATTTTAGGACTCAGGATCAGGGAGCCATTTCATCCAAACGAAGTGCTTGATCTAGGGAGCTTCACTTATGATAGCAATATCGATATCATTGGGTAGGAACTGGTAAAGAAAGTTTTGAGAAATGAAAGAGCCCCTATCTCAATAGTTACCCATGTCCTAGTCATAGAAGATGTCATATAAGAAGTCATTTCCACAACTAAGGCTAGCTCTGCATTCATGAATGCCAACGTAGACAACATACAAATATTATGCTGACAAAATGAAGAAAATGAGTCAAGGATCAAAGAACGAGAAGAAATACCTCAATAGGTAAAGATTGATGAGAGGATCCTCCAAAGCTTCAAAGTCAGCACCAAAAAGGTTAAAAAATATCTCGAAGGATCTATCATTGACATGTACACCCATCTACACCTCTTTCAAAATGTGGCTATGATAGTCATTTAGAAAAATAATCAAATAAAGATGAATTCGTCGAAATACAACACCATTTTTGGACGCATATCATACATAGACAGATGGATATAAGAGAATCCAAATGTTCCTTCTAAGATTTACTGGCTATCAAAAGCAGATATAAAGATAGAATTATATGAACTAGATCATTTCCAGTAGATAGGACAAAATCTAATAGAGAAGTCACTAAATCCATGGCAATATGCTCAAGGATCCATAAAGCTTCCGAGGAGCTAATCAGGAATGGTTGGATCCCAAGATTAAATCAACTTGGGAAGAACCTGGTGATAGAAGAAATGGTGAATGTAGTACATGAAAACACCAATCGTAGGAAGGAAGTAGTTGAAGAAACTACCTTTGTCTCCACATACCTGATTGATCAACACTTTATACAACCAGTAAAGCTTCATACCATGGTACAATCTTTCATGACGAAATTGGAAAAGGATATGTGAACTCTCGAATACAATATTGTTTTGATCAATGAAACATTAGAATACTAATGTACAAAATGATTCAATCACTATATAATTAGATAGAAGTTTGGACGACCTACTTTACCAGGAAAAATCTATAAGAAGAGGAGAAAATACCTATCTTTTGTTTTTTCCTTTTCCTAACCAATCCCAATTTCGTCTTATTCTATACACTTGTCATTATGAATGAGAAGGTAAACCAATTTTGTAATTTCTCCTTCAAGAAGAAGATGAGGAGTCACATAGGGGTTACTAAACAATTGTATAAGATAGAATAGAACCCCACATGAAAAGAAAATTTTGGATTTTCAAGCAATGTATAGACTCAAGACCTGATTCAATGACATATAGTTTGTTAATGAATATTGAGAATCCCTCAATGCCAATTGTTATTGAAGGAACTCTTGTGTATGAATAGATCTGAGTTGAGAACACTAAGATGGACATAGTTCCTATGGACTGTAAGAATTTTATGTTGTTGTAGACTAATTCACATACAATCTGAACTATTCTTCAATTTAGAGTATTTATCTAAATATCTTAATGCCTTAAGATTTTTGGGTTGTTAATATATGCATTCTTGTAATCTAGAATATGTTGGTTATATGTATTTGTATACACGTGTTTTTGGTCTTGCTCTTTTGTATCAAATATGTGTGTAGAAGTAGTGTAGGATTTGGTTTCAACTTATAGCACACTGGTACCTTAAGTATGATCCTAGATAGGATGGGTTAAAGTAGGTTAGTGTTAATTTCATACATAGTATTCATCTACATATTTACATTGGATATCCATTCATCATCAACCTTAAAATATAGTAATTATGAAACCCAGGCCAAATTCTGGATGGGTATCCTAATCCAAATGGTGTATAGTCTAGTTGGGAATATGTATCGGGGATAACCCTTTGTTGTTGTCGAGCGAATTTGAACCTATCAACAAAACCCTAATCTATTCATCCAAAAATTATTCAATTACAATGCATACTTTCCTTATTTAATTGGTTGTTCAAGATTCTTTTCTCTATGAATGTTGTTCTTTTATTGTTCCTCTATTTATAGAATGTTGAGTTTTCATCCTTCTATCATGATTTATTATCTTGATTTCTTTCTTTATTCGATGTCATCTTTATTTGTCTTTTTGTGCGTTATCTTCCTCCTCCAGACTTTTCTCCTTCTGTGCACTCTCCTCTTGGATGCACCTTAGTTGTGTGCTCCCTAGATTTCCTTCTTCTTCTATGCACTTTTCCTATACTTAGGAATTTTCCCAAAACAGTATCAAATATGCAAAACTATCTCCAAAGTTACATGCCCAACAAATGTGCATTCTCAATTTCTAGCCTTGAATTAATAAAGTGCAAGGTTTGAGTTTTAATGGTAGTATCCTTGTGTTCTTGGATATTTTTCAATCTAATAGTGTGGATGGAATTTGATTTTCCTCTCCAATAGTAAAGCGAATACATTTTATTAGATATTTGATTTGTAAGTTGTTAGCCTCTTTCTCATATACAATCATTAAGTCTTAGTATACCACCTTTGTATATTTTACATACTAGGATATAGTTGTTATCCTAAGTGTGTTTCTAGATTCCTATATTGTCTCCTCCTACCTTATCTCCTGATGAGGTGTCGATGTGATAACAATTGAGGTGGTTTCATTATTGTATTATATATTTGTATCATTAAGATGAATACAATGTTGAGAATTATGGCTTGAGGCCTTTTCCACCAATCTTTTTGTCCTAATATTATTATGCTCATTTTCTTCAATTGGTATTAGAGCTCTTATAGTTCTTAAGGGCCTGTTAATCTTGAGAGCCATGGTGATTCGTGGAAGGTGAATTTGTTTTCAATATGCAATTGAAGGCCTATAAACTATGGTGTTGGAGATCTACGCCTCTTGGATGCAATCTATTCATAGTGAAGCATTACCTGCAACGATCTATAATGCAGAGATAGAGCACAACTTCACGCGTCGCTGGAAGGAATAAAGCTAGTGATGCAAACACACGGATCTGGTATGCATGTTCCTATGATTGTAAAATTATTTTAGACCTCCACTACAAATCGATTTATTTTCCTGGATCCGATCTAATAATTCCATGGATCTGAATTAAGGGCCATGGGAGCACCCAAACATTGTCTAAAATCAATGCTGAGAATTTGTAGTTTGTGCTTATCAAGACAATGATAGCATTCTGGAAAATGTTGCAAATTGAATCTGGGTTGTTTTTTTTTTTTAAAATTTGACTTTGCATATCCCAATAAAATAAAACAAGTTATTATACATGGATATTTCTAATAGAGTTTGCAAAGAAAGGAAAGGGCTTGAAAGATTTGCAGTTTGATTGAGTTGTTTTTGAAGGCGCGAGTGCAGAAATCAAGTATCAGTGTGTGGTGTTGTCGGTATTAGTTTAATGCGGGATGTATTTTGGCCTAATTAGAACTAAAATGGCTAGTGGTTGATGTTGTATGGGTTTTAGTTTTATACTGGTTAGGTTAATGATTCCAATACTATGGAACATGATTTTGTCTTTTCAATGATATGGATTCTCCTGCAACAGTAATTTAAGTTTTGGACTTAAGCATGTTCAGAGAATTGACAAAATTAATATTTCCTGGTACAAGTGATCTTCGCTTTTTATGGCGTTTCTCATAATTCTCGGTATATCTTTAGCCTGTGCATAGGATCTCTGAGCCGAAAGAAAAAACGCCCGCCCGAACCACCATGATGACAATATCTATGCAATGCGAGATGTTTTCGTCGACAAGGTATTTCTTTGAACCTATAATTCCAAGGTTTTAATACTCAGGATTTCTGCCCTCTATCTCTGTTATCTCTTTCTATTTTTTATATCCCTCTATTTGGGTTCAACTGTATATTTTAAAGATGAGGATCCATTTCGAGTAAAATATTTCTGTTGAGTGGAGCCTGAGTTAGAAGAATGATGTATGTGGATCCTAAAATATTCTCTGCTCGTCGAAGCCAAAGACGATTCATGGTACGTTGAAGACAAAGAAGAATCCCTGCATGTCGATGAATCCCTCACATCTATCACATCTTCTGCCACTCAACGTTCAAAGCTTGGCACTGCTCAGTCGTGGCAAACAATCTGCCTTTCTGAAATCAATATCGGCAACCTCAATCAAATGATTGGTAACCCATGGATTTCGTTCAATCAAAATCTTGGTAATCTGTTGCATTTCAGGCAAGTTTAACAGGTTTCTTCCCCATTTATCGGTATCCTTCAATCTCCTGAAATCCCATAAGATCTTATCGAGCACCAAAATGTGATCTTCACCATTTGAGAAATCCAATTTGTTAGATTTCAAGCAATCAGATTTGTTAGTTATTTTGTAGCAATTTATCTACACGTATTCGTCCACTAATTCATATAAAATAACGATCCCTCACTATTTTGTCCAATTAAATTTAAATGCCAAATTCAAACTATTAAAATAATTATTATTATTTTCTTATTTGGCATATTTTAAAAATATAAAGGCATTCAATTTTACTTTGCAATTTTTTATTTCTTCCAACTTTATGAACAAATAAAGTAAGATAAGGGATCGGTATAAAATCCTTCAAACATATTGTAAAGAAGGCATCATTGAATTTTGTAAAATCAAAGTAAGTGTTTACTTTGAGGGGGGATTAGAACATAGATTGTATTTGAAGAGTGGGATTATCAATTTTGCAATATCTTGCTTTTTGTAATTCGAAGAGGGGAGGCAAGAAACACATTAAATTGAGGGAGTCATAAGGAATAAGAAGAAATTATATTGAACACTTTTCATTTTTTGGCTTTGTAAAGTAGGTGAAGGAGAAAGTACCATGAAAACTTGTCATTGTATTTGGGCATACTTTTGTGATCACGAGAAGGATTTTATAATAAAGATATCATTTTTTTTGTGGTGTTGAAGTGTCCTAGATCCACCCGAAATTGAATAAGGGGATCTTAGGTACACCTTGTATTGTGTGCGATGGTGAATGATTCTTTGAATGTTTTCATGGTGTTTTGTGTCGAGTTTTGACACTACGCTTATGATTTACTCTACAACTATATGCACATGGAATCCACCACAAGATAAGCACACAAATTAATGACAGTGAAGCAAATACATTCAAGCACAATCAAATCCCTCAATTAAGAAGCAATGAACATATCAAATTGGAAATCACATCAACATTGGACACACCATGCTCATAATCAAGGACTTAAAGCATCATCAAATTTGAAGATCACCTCAACTTTGAAATTGACATTTATTGTAAACTTGCAAATAGTATTTTTTGTAAGTAATCAAGATCAACTTTAATTATTTTGTAAGTGTCCAATCAAATCAAGTTGAAATTGTAATTGGGTGCATTCTCGGTTGAGCCCTGCAGAATAGATTCATTGTAAATTTGAGTCAAAATTGACAAAGTTGAGTAGTTTAAACTCAAATCATTGTAAACATCATACTTTGGGATGCATTTTCAGTAGTAACCGACATCCTCAACTTGTTGAAAATTTCAAGCAAGCGAGAAAGTATAAGAAACTGAGCTCTTGGAACCAAACTCAAGTGAGCGAGTTCAAGCGAGCTCGAAGTACAAGCGAAACAGTTCGAGTGAAGCAAACTCAAGCGATTCTAAAGAGAAAGTGAACAAGAAAGCGAGTTCAAATGGAGCAAAATATAGAAATATTAGAGTTAATGAGCACTCTAATAAACATTGTTGAATATAATACAATCATACAAAGAAACACTTCAATCCATGCTAACTTGTTTTCAAGTGACACAAAATAAAGTTAGAATTTTACAAGCACAATCACATCTATTTAATGATGAGCTGATAGAACTCAAAAGACAATAGCCAATGAAGTTTTCTGAACTAGTTTTTGTTCAGAACAACCCTCTCTATGATGATAACGATAATGATTATCAACAATCAGTGAAGGAGAACATCAACAAGCCAACTTCAGAAGAAAATTCCAATGAAGATGAATTGCAAGAAGAGGATGCCAAAGCACAAAGTGATACAACAAGTATAAGTGAAAATAAATGTGAATCACGTCATCAAGTACAAAATGATATTTTCAAGAGGATCATCAGACCTTGGGAAGAATTAAACTTCAATATAAATCGGTATGGCTTGGAATATGAAAATCAAAACAGTTTTCATATTCCAAATTACTCCAAACCAATTTTGTTTGTGAGCACTGGATTCCTTCAAGAAGCCTCAACTTCACCTGTTCCAATTCTTCATTAGAATGCGAAGTGCCAACATTGTAATCGAGTTGGTCACAAGGATAATCAATGTTTTGATCTCTATCCTTGCCAGAATTGTGGCAAGCATAACCATTCTTCAAACACATATTCAACACTAAACAAACCTGCAAGATTGAAGATTCACTATGAGTGGATTGATCCTTGGCAATGGTTATCAACTACCAAGCGATTATATAAGTCTTACCAAAGAATACAATATCGAGTAAAGACATGTCTTGTGGAAAATAGTGAAATATGAATATAACTCCAAATTGGTCCCCTTATGGCATAGCTTTAGAGCATGGCCCTCACGGGATGAGATAACATGTGTTTTTTTCCACATGCCCAATTTTGTTGTACTCAAATGGAACAAGTATGGTACTCTCTTGAGCCTAGAAGGAGGGATTACAATGATGAAACTCTCATACAACTTAAGGGGGGGATTTCAAAATTTCAGTGATGATGGTTCATGAAACCACTTGTGGTCTCTCCTTTCAGCTAAAAAAGGGGGGAATTGATTATGGAATTGAAGATGGTTGTCAGACAGAAATTTTCGACAACAAAAAACATCAAGTATGCCATATGGGTATGAAATTTTCCAAATGGGCAACTGCGGTCTATAGATGACAGAATTTGGAAAAATGATGGTTCTATATTGAATCATACACAAGGATTTTGATTTTGAGAGCAATGATGTGGACATTTGGTTCACCTAGATGGTCATTGGACCTAGCAGAGGATAGATGGATCCTACTTCATTACAGCTTGGCATTGATTAAGTTGTCAGGCATTTTCAAGGATGTGGTAGACTTGCAACTGATTCACTTCGCTCTCATCATACTGGAGTTCACATCAGTGAAAGAAATTGTTGGCATTCTGGCTCACATGATTACACATTGAGGTTTTTTAGATTTCTCAACATCCTGATTTTGTGGTTTTTCAGGCAGTTCTTCATTGTGGCTCAGCTCATGAGTTTCAGCATGAAGACATGGAGATATACCAATTTATGAACCTTCTTTGCTGGTATTATTGCTCAGACTTATGATTGAGGGGGGGAATGTTAGCCACTTTCTCATATACAATCATTAAGTCTTAGTATACCACCTTTGTACATTTAACATACTAGGATATAGTTGTTATTCTAAGTGTGTTTCTAGATTCCTATATTGTCTCCTCCTACCTTATCTCCTGTTGAGGTTTCGATGTGAGAACAATTGAGGTGGTTTCATTATTGTATTATATATTTTTATCATTAAGATGGATACAATGTTGAGAATTATGGCTTGAGGACTTTTCCACCAATCTTTTTGTCGTAATATTATTATGCTCAATTTCTTCATAAGTAGGACTGCAGTGAAAATTTGTGTGTTATAGGAAATTAAGTTCGATTATAAGATCTAGAGAAGGAAAGAATTAGAGTCATTGATTGATTACCAAGGGAGTCCAATAAACCAACGAGAGCGATCATAGATCATTGATCATATTCATATCAATGATATTCATTTCTCACTAATCAAGTGGGGATATTAAATCTACATCATCGGACTGGGACTGGAGAAGAGAATCGATGGGGGGAAACCATTTTTCATTCGAAAGTGTGTGCAAGTTAATTCGAGGACAAATTGAAAAATAATCTAGACCTTTGAATATCCAAGCCACATGTCATTTCTAGATCATTTCTCATTTCGTCGGAGCATTATCAAATAACCTTGTTGTATTTGTGAAGTAATGAGGATCGTTTACGATCAACTCTTGATTAAGCCAGAACCATCAATTTGATAGGAAGGAAAGCTATAACTTAGATCCAATATGGGTTAGCACTCGGTCATAAGGATTGGTCTTATGGATAAAAATATTTTTTGCATTTGAAGCCTTGCATCGTTCTTGAGTTGTGATATGGTCTTAGTTCCTCGTCCTAAAGAAGATTGTTGACAAGCACCTACACCAATATTAAATCTAGGAACAATTTGAAGGTCGCATATTGATACATAATGACATTTGAATAAAGAGGATAGGATCGACATTGATACAAGTTAAGGCTATCAAGTGGTATCAGAGCCCCTTGAGTATTTTCTTCAAGAATCATGCTACCTAGACTAGGTAGACCACTAGTGGGATCAATTTCATAGTTGCAAAATGAACTAAGGAGAGTTTAGTCTATGATGGAAGCCATTGAAGTTGAGTAGAGGAGAGAACCTGACACATGAGATGTCAGTGAGGATGAAGACACAAGATCTAGTGAAGAAGTAGAAGCCCCAGGAGTTGAAACAGTTGAATAATAGTTGTTAAGTTTGGTTAGAAAGTTAGGAGCTAGAACTAAAATGGAAGTTCCAATGTATGAAGGGAACTTAAATGTTGAATAATTGCTTGATTGGATCAACCCAATGGACAAATATTTTAATTATGAGGACATAGATGAAGAGAAGAAAGTCCATCATGTTGTAACTAGGCCAAAAGGACATGAAACCTTATGGTGGGATTATTTACAGGCTGAAAGAAGAAGGAAATGAAAATCCAAGCTTAAGAGATGAGATAGAATGGTAGCCAAGTTTAAGGCTAAATTCATGCTAAACGACCATCAATTGAATCTGTTCAAGAAATTACCTATGTTGAGACAAAAAGGTATGTCAGTGAAGGAGTACACTAAAGATTTATATATAATAAACATCAGAGCATGTCATGTAGAAGATGATGATGGGAAATTTTCCAAGTATATCAATGGAATAAGGTATGAAATCCGGGATTAAATCAGTCTACTAACTTTGAGGACTGTGGAAGATTCTTATCAAGCATTCATGGAGGTATAAGTGAAATTTTTCATGAATCAGAGTCAAAAAAACAGAGGAAGAACCCCATCCATAGGATAAGGATCATCCAGAGGGATATTTTATAATACAAAAGAAGAAGTAGGAAGCTCTAGTATCCGATCACCAAGACAAGGGGAATCTAGGAGAAGAATATTATTCTGAAGAGGTAGAGGCAAAGGTAGAGAGATCAAGTGTTATAATTATGGAAATACATGACATGTGTCTTTAGTTTGTCCCAAAAAAAAACAAAAAAAACCCCAAAGGAGGTCACATTGTAGAAACTCAAGAAAATACAGAAAAACCAACAATAAAAGAGGAGACTCCAAAGATTGGAGAAACACTCATGTTGAAGAGGGTTTTAATAAAGGAAACCAAAAAAATCCATGAACTAGCATAGAGGAAGCACTTGTTCAAAACCACATGCAAATCAAGAGAAAAGGTATGGAAAGTGGGAATTGATAGTGGCAGTACAGATAACTTTGTTTCTACAGAAATGGTGGAGAAATTAGGACTACAAAAAGTGGCACATCCTACTCCATACAAGGTGTCTTTGTTGTAGGAGGGAAATCAAAGTTTGGTAAGTGAACAATGCAAAGTAGAAATTCAAATTGTTAGTTATAAGGATGAAAATTTGTGTGATGTTATGCCCATGGATGTTTTTCATGTTTTTTTGTGGAGACCATGGTAATACAATAGGAAAGTAATGAATGATGGGAGAAATAATACATACACACTTGAGAAGAATGGGAACAAACATGTGTTTCTACCATTGAAAGATGAAGGAAGTAAGGAGGAAGTTGGTCCAAGTATATTTCTTATGAGTGGGAAGGAAATATTGCAAGAAATCAAGAAGGAGGAGGTACATTTTGTTGTTGTTGGTAAGACGAGAGTAATTCTCACTAGCACCACTATAAATGATTTACCTATTGAACTTCAAGCATTGTTAGATGAATTTTTTGATATAGTATTTCATGAATTTCCTGATACTTTTCCTCTTATTAGAAGCATTAGTCATCATATCGATCTAATTTTAGGAGCTAGTTTTTCAAACAAAGCTGCATATAGGTTGACACCAAGAGAAAATGAAGAAACCAGAAAGCAAGTCCAACAGTTTTTGGACAAAGATTTTGTCAGGGAGAGTTTAAGTCCCTTTGAAGTACATACTATGTTAAGTCCAAATAAGGATGGTGGTTGGAGGATGTGTATAGACTCCAGAGCAATCAACAAAATAGCAATCAAGTATAGATTTACCTTTCCTAGAATGGATGATTAAATGAATTTTTTAAGTGGAGCAAATTATTTTTCTACGATATAATTGAAGAGTGGTTATCCTCAGATAAGGATGGGGGGAGGAGATGAGTGGAATAAAACCTTCCATGCCAATCAAGGACTGTATGAATGGGTTGTCATTCCTTTTCGCTTGACAAATGCTCCTAGCACATTCATGAGGTTACTGTGTGAGATTATCAAGGATTTTATTGGCAAATTTGTAATTTTTTATTTAGATGAAATCCTTGTTTACAACAAAACTAAAGAGGAACATTTGAGATGTTTGAAGTTAGCGTTGAAGAGATTTCAACAATAGAATATTTTAATAAATATGAAGGTTTTTTCCTTCATGTGGGCATAACTGGTTTACTTGGAATTTGTGATTTCTCAAGAGGGATTGAAGATGGATCTAGAGAAGGTAGTAGCTATAAAAGAGTGGCCTTCTCCAAAGTATGTTTATGAAGTAAGAATCTTTCACGAGTTAGCAATTGCTTACATAAAATTTATCAAGAATTTCAGTAGTATTTTTCTCCTATAGTAGACACTATAAGGAAGGAACATCAGTCTTTTAATTGGAAAAGACAAGTTGAAAAGGGATTCATAATATAAACAAAGAAACCAGTTTTGACTTTACCATATTTTCAAAATCATTTTCAAGTTAGATGTGATGCAAGTGGGGTAGCAATTGGTGTTTTCCTCAGTCAAGAAGATAAACTTGTTTCCTATTTTAGTGAGAAGTTGAATGATGCCAAGAAGAAAGATTCAACTTATGAAAACGATTTTTATGTAGTGCTACATGCATTGAAGAAGTGGAGAAATTACCTTATTCCTAGAGAATTCATCTTATATTCTGATAACCTGATCCAAATTATTTTTGGCACGAAATGAGAGTGGAGATATTACACAAAAATATTTAAAGATATTGCAAGAGAGACAACAATATAATAGAGATATAGTGGAAATAAAACAAGAGTCACAGATATACAGTAATACACGATTTCTATTAATGAAATAAATGTACAGAGACTGTAAAATACAGAGTGAAAGACTCACTAGAATGGCAGTAGCTTATCCCTGAGAAGAGATGTGACGGATACTCACATCCGTGAGAAGATGATTATTACAATGAGGCTCTAAGGGCCTTTTTAACATAAGTAAAATCCAGAACCCTAACCCTGGAAGATGAAAAGCCAAAAGGTTTGTGGGCCCCGATGGGGGTAG
>JASDQU010502271.1:40761-51467 GCA_032191745.1 Picea mariana | reverse complement strand
ATTTTTTTGTTCATGGAGGGATTCTTCTAACCATAATGGAATGGAAGATTTAATGGAACATAAACTTGAAGCTTCTTCTATTCTCGAAATGGCATTTGTGACCACATTTTCCTTCCCCTTTTTGAATATTATTTCAAATTCAAACCCCTGCATTTTTTCTACCCATTTTTGTTTCTCTTCTGATGAAAATATTTTCTCCAAAAAGTACTTTAGTCTATCATGGTCTGTCTTGAATTTTAAATTCCTCCCAATGAGATATTGTTGCCATTTTTTATTGCATGTAAAATTGTTTCCATTTCTTTTTCATATGTAGATTTTTATTTTTATTTTTTATTTATTTGAAACTGAATTGTATTAGTCTAAATGGGTTGTGCCACAACAAATAGTAGAATCAAAATTAAGTAAAAAATTAGGCACCAAACCTATAGATATTTTTTCTACTAACAAAATACCAACATCAAACATCTCCCTATAACATTTCTAGACAAATTGACAACATACTTGTTTAACATATTGACCCAACAAAAAACACTTCTTTAAAGAACATTTGATGGTGCTCAAATTCATTATCTTGAACCTCTTTCTCTCTAATAGGTGATGATGTGTATTCTTCAACATTTGTGGGTGCTAAATCATGACCCCCAATTTCTCCATCTGAGTTTTCTCCAAGGCTAGACACTGTTGAAGCCTAGGTTGAAGTCGACTGGGAATGCTGAGTAAGAACCAAGGACCTAAAATAATGACAGTTTGTTTCAAGATCATCGATTCACTAGCTTGGACCTAAATCAAATTCAAAATGAATGCAATTTTTTGCTCCATATCCACCAATTTAGCTGAGATATGATGAAGTGCCAAGCAATTTACCTGAGAAATATATTCATGATGTCTCATAATTCCTTTATTCCTCACTCCAATTGAGATCCATCTCTATACAAAAAAAGTGATAGCCATGGTTCTCAAACCAAACAAATCCATTCCAAGTTCTGAAACCAAATTTAGAAAAGGAAGAGATAAGGAGAGAGCCTTCGGATAAAATGATTAAATCATGGACTCTTTCACAATTGAAAGCAAAGGAAATGAACCTAAGGACTAGGGGGGACCTAGTTGAATTCCCAACTTAATCCAACATTGAGATAGGTTCAATACTCAAGAACACCCAACATCGAAAGTGATTGGTTTCAAACAACTTAATTTACCTCCAAACACCAATAGATAACCTCTGCGCCATACTTCCAGAAGAAAAACCAAAGTTCCTTGCCATGATCCTCCCATAAATGAAGCCTCATTCACACATTTTCCCATGAATTTTCCCATCAAATTCCCTGTCGACCATATGTGCGAGTGATTTGAAAGCATGAACTCCCAACCTGTCGATATTCCACTTGTATTCATCCATTAATTCCATAACAAATGAATTAAGGAATGGGGAGAACCCCCTCAACCCCATTAAAAATAAAATTTTCCTTGTTTAGTCTTGATCCGAGTTTGGCCCAATAATTAGCACTTGTATTAAACACACACTTAATGTGATGGAATTTGGCTACTTCGATATATAAAGGAGAGTAATAGAGAAGGATGTGATGCTTTGGAAGACATTGTTTCATGAGGTGGATATTTTGATGAGAGCTTAACCCACCATCATGGAGTCACCAAGGATTGCTATTTTATTAATTCTCATATCTCGCACAATCATGATTCCTTTCCATGAGGTATAATCCTTGACAATGTTGTTTGTGACGTTATCCAATCCCCAAGTGTAAGAATCAATTTGAATTCCTCTATGATCATGAAGAATCCCCCCTGCACCTGCCACCCCTGAATTATTCAGGAATATCCATCAAAGAAGAGGATATAGGATTGATGTTGAGATAACCATTCTCTAAATTCTTGTCATATTTCTTGATTTCCCACTTAGGTAAAAAAAACTACCTTCCTTGTGGATGGATATAGAACATATCCAATATCAAATTTGTTCATACAATATTTCTCACAATATTCAAGGATTTGGTCCTGCCATTTGAGTCGATAATGCATGTATTTCGATAGTAAGGAGATTACTCTAACCACAATTTGTTTTGGATATAGCTCCTCATCATTGAAGATGTTTTTGTTATGATCCAATCAAATTCTCCAACACATATATTTTGGAAAGACTTCCCATACTCACTTGAATCTCTCTTTTTTCTTAAAGTCCCCTTTATACCTTTGCCTCTACTAAGAAAAAAACTATTCACACCACTCTAGTCACAATATTTTGAGAATAAAACCTTCAAGATCATGTGACCAAGATTCTTTCACATAGATACACTCAACAAAGATATGTTGTATTGATTCCTCATCACTGATACAAAGAACACACCATGACGGGCCAAATATTCTCAAAAGTAAGAATTTTCTGTTGGGAAAGAAACCAATAGAAAATGTTTAATTTTGTCAATTCATCACTATTCTAGATATTCTTCCACATACCGGAGTGGAGAAAATAATTGTATTCCTCTAGTAGGAAGAAATAGCCTATTATGACAGTGAAGTTTGAGTCTCCCCACCCTTTAGTGTCAATTCTATTCATGTGATAAGGAGAGCACCCATGGAAGGAATGCATAAGAGACTAAAATGAAGGGATCAAAGGAGTAGGAGGAGAGAAGGATTTCCATCTGACCTAGATACTGGAATTCACATTCCAATAGAAAATGTCAAAAAGCGAACCAAAACTTTTCTCATCCATCCAAACTTGCAAAGGTGCCAATTTATCCTGAGAGGAAAGGCATGCATTTATTGGGATGTTATCCTCACATTAATTAATATTCCTGCCATTCCTAAGGATCCATGTCAGCTTCTCACATATGGAAAGGATGGTTGCAATAAGAAGATTTAAGATTGGAGAGCCCTTGATAGTTTTAGGTGGACTCTCTAAGCATCTCTGCCTTGTTCCTATAAAATATTTTTTCCAAATTACATGCTTCCACCAATTAGTTTTCCGTATGATTATCCTCCATAAACAAATTTCACCCATGGATATATTCATAATCTCTAGATCTCAAATTCCTAAACCCCCCCTTTCTATGGAGCATTTGACTTGGTTCCAATTTATAGGATGAAACATTTTTTCATTGGACTTTCCTCCTTGCCATAGGAATTTTCTTACCCTCATAGATATCTGATTTATTATGCCATGAGGAGCCAATAGAGCAAAGCATTGATATAGAGGTAGAGCTGTAAAAGTTGCTTCGATGAGAGTGTCCCTTCTAGAAGGATTTAACCATCGGGTTCCCCATTGAATAAATTTCATATTTATTTTTTCAAATGATGTGCCACCATTCTTGAGATGAATTTTTCTTCGAAGAAATGGGTATACCAAGATAGTGAAAGGAAGAACATTTTTCATCTAGAGGAAACTGGAAAATTGTCGATAGAACTTGTATTACCTGGGGATTTGAATTCTAATCCATGATTTGAAATTTTCTGTTATTGACAGCTCCACCGTAAGCATCAATAAAGGAGTCCATAACCTACTTGAATCTAGAATCAATGATAACAAATGCTCCTCCGAGAAAAATAGTGTCATCTGAAAATTGAGAATGGTTCATACTTTTAGCACCTCAAATTATTTGAAGGCCTCACAAATTCCCAACAATTCTTTCATTCTCTAATTTCCTACTCAGAGTGTCTGCCATAATAATCATGAAGAGAAGGGGAGAAAGAGGGAACCCTTGGTGTAAAACTATACTGATTTGAAATAATTTATTTGGGTTCCCATTTAGAAGAGGAGAAATCTAAGGGCCATTGATGCAGGAAGCCACTCACTTTATAAATTTTAACTAAATCCAAGTAACTCTAAGACTTGAAAAATAAAGACATGTCTAACATTGTAAAAAACATTAAAAATATCCAATTTAATAACCATACCTTTACCTTGACTCTAGAATGGAGAGCCTCCTAAAATAGCACTATACTATCCATTATTTTTTTATCATGCGTAAATCCTTCTTGATTGGGTGATATAATTTTGGGTAGAATTCTATTTAGATGAGAGGCTATAATTTTTGATATTTTTTATAAGAAAAGTTACACATTAATATGGGATGAAATCTAGAGAAAAAAATTGGATCGACTTTCTTGGGAAGTAAAGCTAACATGAAGAGTTGGTGTTTCCCCCTAATCTGAAGGATTGATGAGAGTATTATAAAATCCTTTTTAGATCATGTTTAATCAGTTCCTAGTAATGAATGTAAAAAGATATTGAGAATCTATCCATACCTAGGGATTTTTTTGGTCCCAAGATATAAATAACAATAAATATTTCAGATTCAGAGATGGGTTAATTAAGTTCTAGATTTTATTCATTTGAAACAATGCTTGGAACACAATCCAACATTGTTTCCATGTTGATAGGAACTACCTCTTCTCATTGAGAATAAAGGGAAACAAGGTGAGAATTGGCTCCCGCATTGATATCTTCAAATTCTATCACCTTTGATCCATATTCTAAAGTGATGCTTGATACAATATTTCTAGAAAGCTTGGCCTTGGTCTGATTGTGAAAAAGATATGTGTTCCTATCACCCGCTTTTAACCATAAATTGTGCAATTGGGTTTGGATTTATATTTATTCTTTTTGCAAACTGACTGTAACTTCCTTATCCTCCAACTATTTTTGAAATATTTCTAGATTACACATGATTTCCTCCTTTTCTTTGGCTAGAAGATTGAAAGAGTTTTTTTCCCACTTTTTCAGGGATTTCTTAACCATATTGATATTTTTCTCCCAAATGAAAATGAGGGTACCAGGAATCCAATTTTTCCACACCTCTTCCATTGGCACATCCACTTCATGATAATTTATCCATAATGGGTTTAAATGAAAAGGAAAGGGGCCATAGACTAGAGTTTTCTGAAGATGGAGGGAAATTGATTTATGATTTGAAATAATAAAAGGGAGAATGAAGGAGTTGAGGACAAAGTATTGGGAGAGTAAATTACTATGAACAAGGAGCTGATCTAACCGAGTAGTGATATGATTTTTATGTGATTTTCTACCCTATTACCTTGGGTCTATGTCACAATAGATCATAACCGTATCTAAAATACCGAACCTTCCCTCCAATATACAAATCAATAAAGAAATGATTACTTAGAAGAGAGAAATAAAGATCTTGTACCTTGTATCCAAACATTTGATGAAGATCCTCACTCTCAACCTTTTACTTTCTCCAAGCCTTTGTCTCTACCATCCTGCGAAAGAAACCAAGTAGATACTACAACAAGGTAGTTATCAAATTAAATTATAAGTGCAATATGAAAATCTACATATGTAAAACAAATTCAACATATAAGAACTAGTTAAACATAATTTCACATAGATTGGAGGGAAAGAGAACTCTTTTATTAATTAGCATGAATATGTGAGTTACAACCTGATTYTGACTGATGGCACTTCCTTGAAACCAACCCCCTGAATTCCTCCACTGAACTCTTCAAGCATCAAMTCAACAATGGAGTACTTCGTCACATGATCTAGAAGGGATAGGAACACACCCAAAAATCATATAGGAGAGAGGAAGATATATTGGGAAGTAAATTTCTAGATCAAGGGATATTACTCAKAGATTCAGGGAATAAGGAAGATTTCAAACTGACATCATGTTCTTGCACCAATGTTGTCTCCTCATCCACACCCCCATAGGTGCTTATATGRMATCATAAATAGGTTTRTATGGTTACATTCCATTGTGTATGGGAAATTGGGGGTTTAGGACTGGGAAAACCTGTAAACCCTGCAAACCYTGCCCAAAAGTATGAAATATTTTTATTTTTCAAAAAATTGGGGATGTACGCGATTTACACACTAGAAAATAGTGTATGTACGCAAGTTGCACATGGATGAATAGCATATATTAACAAAGATACTATTTTTTAAGATGATTTTGATGAAGGAGAGTAGGATTAGGGTTTACAAGATGAGGAATGGACTAGGTCATGTCACAAATGTAATCTGGGGTGGGAATTTGTGATATGATAGATTCCCCCTAATGTGTGAGGTCAAAAGAGAAACTAATGGAAGAAATACATTATAACTATGAGACATGAGGATGCACTAAAGTAAGTTCAAATGAAAGTACCCATATAAATAATCCAAGAATAGAACCTACAACTGAAATCATGTAAGAATATTTGTTTCTTGAGTTAGGCATACCCATTCTCATGAGTGATAGAAGCATGGTTGCCAGATCAAGTACACTGCGGATCCATGGAGTATAAAAGGATAATTGATGTCCATGGCCTCAGAAAATGTACACATTGGATCCATGTGATATATGAAAGTAGTAATCATGGTCATGAGAGAAATACACAGTGGATCCATGAAAATGTAGATCATAGCCACGAATGGATAAACAATGGAGCTATGTCTCAAAATAAAATCATAGGATATCTGGAGCCAATGAAGTGAAAAAATTGATCCTATGAAAGTATTGATGTCACTGAAGGTGGTAAAATCAATACAAGTTGGGTAGGAGCACAAAATATGTGATGCTCGTACTTCACCCGAGGTCTTCAAAACAACCCGTCGTGGTACAAGTATACACTATGCGAATAAATGTGTTGAATTTGAACATAGTGAGACACTGTTTGATTATCGACCATTGATGTATACCGTTAACAAAAGTGAGACAACCCACCGAAGATGATAATGGGTGTCAAGGTACCTAGTACAATATAACAAGTGTGAATAGAGGATCTGATGTCGAACACTTTATAAAATATATCGATCAGGGGACATTGATGTATTCCCACTGTCAATAGCAAGGGAACCTGCCACTAATGACTACAATCCCCAAGGTACTAAAAATGACTCAAGATCCGTATCCCATATTAATATGTGTTTAATTCTATAGGAAGAGATCTGATTGAAGGAGGGAATTAAGGGATCCCCCATCATCCAACATGAGGAGTAGCAGAAGGCTAAATATTTGGAAGAATTTGGACAAAAGGATTGAAAGGACCAAATCGAGGTACGAATGCATCATGTACCAAATGGAATAAAAAATGAAAGAGACTCTTTGAATAGTAGATATTAATGAATACTACTAAAAAATATGAGGAACCCACCTTTGGGGTCAAATGGAAACCAAGGTACCACACGAACCCCTATGCGTGATAATGGTTGTTGATGTCGAAAAAAAGTGAAACCTCTCATTCAATGACCAATGATGGTTTGTCATCTATTGAGTGCAAGGTCACCTATCAATTATGTAAATAAGCCCGGGGTGCAACTCTTGGTCATACTCTCAGATCAATGAGTCGTAGTCGATAAGAGCAGACCCGCCAATAAGAAATAAATGAGGACCTTCTATACTAGCACGAGTGAGATACAAAGATACTTTTGAAACTAATAAGTACTTGACTGACATGGGAAGGCTGACTTGGAAAGTCAAGGATTTCTACAAAATGGTCGACTCAGGATGAGACTTCCCTTGAACAAAATCAAGACACATTATGTGACTAAGGCATCATGGAATTTAGGAATTGACATAAGTTTGTTATGTAGGAGGCATCAACAAACTCTCCATAGTAACTTGAAGAGTAACTAGTCGGAGGAGTACCAACTCTATGTAATGGGTATAGTGTCCTATGGCCATACTAAACCCAAAAATATTTAGACACCGACTCAAATTTTGTTCTTTGTTCAAGGGACATATGATTCCTGCCAAACAAAGAGATAGATGCTTTCCCCCCTCTTTTTTTGTTTCGTTTTTATTTTTTTTATTTTCTTTTTATTTTTCATATTATAAATCCTGAAAAAGAATAAAAGAATGCTATAATACAATGGAGGAAATGAGTGTCGCAAGCAAACAAACTAGTTCTGGAGAGCAAGGAACATACCTATGCTCAATGCAAGGAAGCATGTGCAAGATACAGACACTTAGGGGAATGTCTCCTCCAGGGGTAAAAGGTATCGAGTCTCAAAGGCATAAAGTGCAAGGCTAGAAACTGGTAGGAATGCATAAGAAAATGTTTCAACAACATCAAGATGAAGCCGGCATTAGGCCTAGAATCATGAGCAGTCAATATGTAATGCAATTACAACTCAACACAAAAGTTGGGAGCCTCACGGGTATAATCTAGAAAAATGTTGAGAAGAAGTAATGAGGCTTCAACGTAAAGTCATGACGGGATTAAACAGGGCTCTCGAGCCTATGAAAGTACTTCATCATGGATGCCAAACTATGAACACAATTCTAACTAGGGAGCCCATGAATGATAAGCTCTACCATCTGTAAGCGACAACTTTATAGAAGTTGGAACGTACAATGTCACAACAAATGGGATTGACCCTATGGAAAATATGTGATCAATATGGTTAAGTGCATAATGTAGGTGGAATGAAACCTACCCTATATGTTAGTAAGGAACATAATACCTGCCAAAGAATCCGAAAAACAATAATAAATGTAGTAACATATAAATGAGGGAGCCCCATTAGTATTGTCCAAAAAATATTGAGAAGAAGATATGGAGCTTCAACACAAATTCATGGTGGGATTAAATAGGGCTACCGAGCCTATGAAAGTGTTTCAACATTGGTGCCAAACTGTGAACAAGGTTCTAACTAGGGTACCCATGAACATTAGGCTCTACCACGTGAATTACAACACTTCTAAACAACAAAGAAGGTTCCATGTTGCAAATCAGTGGGGTCAATCCTAAGGTGAAATGAAACAAGAAATGGATAATGAAAAAAATCATGAAGGGGAAAATCTAACCTATATGCTAGATTTGAGATCATTACCTATTAGAACAAATCAACATGGAAGAAAAGGTACCAAAACAATGTCTTCAAAGTCTTGTATATAAGGCCAAAAATACTCACCTAGAAGTTAATAAATCCAATATAGAAACCTCTAATGAAAAAAATTGCTATGGGATATGAGGCTTGAAAACAAGAAACCCTAAAATTACAATATGTACAAAGAAACACACAAACTTGCGATGTATGCATAATAGTGCTCCAGGTAGAGTCCATTGCCAGGCTTGGGCCAAGGGATTCTTTGCTAACCAATCGATAAAGATTCTAGTTTAGGAAGAGGTCTAAGATCCATAATCTTAGCTTCAAGGATAGCCTCATATGAAGGAAATTCAACATCCATGAAATCGGGGCTCGACAATACACAAATACTAGAGCTCAAGGTCTTCTAAATTATAAGATCAAACTCAAGAGGAAACACCAGATCACTCAGGACAAAAGGGTAAAGAAAAGTCTTACATTCCCCTACTGGATAAAACACCTAATCAATTACCGATACCTTATCTCAAGAAGGAAAAATGGCTGTAAATATCCTTTCTCAGAAGCAATTGAACACCAAGAATATAATTCCACATAATTCACCCATGGTGGGGTAGAGTATACTCGAACAATAGGAACATACAAGGGGGAAAATTGAGCTAAATCCTAACTAAGATGGTGATTATTAGATGAAATATGATCAATAGTGACTATCCTTCTGTTGTGAGGAAAATGCATCACATGAAAAAGCATAGACACCATAACATTCATAACATAAACACAATCATTCCCAAGAAGCATATTAAAACCTAAAGGGCTTGACACCACTAACAGATTGACTAGGACAATATTTCCACCTAATTTGATAGGAAACTAAGGAAGAATCCCCAAACATTCACTAGGTCTTCTATCAAAAGCCAGCAACTCACTAGTAGTTGACATAAGCTTGGGAGAGCCCAAATATTTCCAAGATGAGGAGGATAAAATACTTGCAAAGGATCCTTCATCTACAATACATCGGTAAATACCCATTGAATTAACTTGAACCTTTATCTGGAAAGGTGAAGAAGAAGGAAGATGAGACTCAATAAAATCATTCCTATCAAAGGAAACCATCCTAGGACTTGGAGGGAGTAAACTCGAAGAGAGTGGATTACCCCCTTGTTCAGAAGGAAATGAAATAGAAATGATAAAGAAAATGTTGAAAGATGCATCACTCCTAGAAAGAAGAGTGGGATTAGCCAAATATTGCATTGGTGAGACCACTTTGGCAGACTCGCCACTCTCCAAGAGAAGAGTGGGATCGATCAAAGATTGCATCAACATGACCACTTCCTCAACCACTAGTTGAATAAGATGTGAGACAACATGGTCAAGAGATGCACCACTTGCCAAAATGAGACTGGTGTCGGCCAAAGATTGCATCGACATGACCACTTCCTTAACCACTAGTTGAAAAGGATGCGCGACAACATGGTCAAGAAATGCATCACCCCCCAAAACGAGAGTGGTGTTAGCTAAATATTTCATCAGAATGACCACTTCCTCAACCACTCGTTGAATAGGATGGGAGACAACATGGTCAAGAGACACATCAACCCAAAAACAAGATTGGTGTCAGCTGAAGATTACATCGACATGACCACTTCCTCAACCACTCATAGAAAATGATGCGAGGTAACATGGTCAAGAGACGCATCACCCCCAAAAATGAGAGTGGTGTAAGTTTAAGATTGCATCGACACAACCATTTCATCAACCAATGACTGAATAAGTTGTTGGGAAATTGAATATGACTCATAACTAGAAGGGACTTTAGACACAGACCACACTCTTTGTACCACAACAATAGAAGGGTACAAATGAGTAAGGTGATATTCCTTACAAATATTACAAGGGAACTTGGGCTTATGTCCTATACATC